>JACXIV010000115.1:1839401-1868183 GCA_014737475.1 Bombus confusus
ATATCCCAAACGCTGTGCCGAGGTGTTCATTTGTCCGCACGACCGTCGTCACGATCATTACTCTCTCCAGGCTCCCTCTTTCTCTCTCTTCTTCCGTTCCCTCGCCCCGAGCACGCTATATCTTCCCCTTTGTTCCTTTCCCTCTATTTCTGTCTGTCCGCTAATCTCTTTACTCTTTTGGCCACAAACACCGTGTACCAGCCACTTGGAAGCAGCGACAGCAAAGAACCGCGCGGGACAGCGTATCACAGCAACGGTCTATGCGTTGTCGTACATCTTCCGCGTACACGGCACACACAAGCGCGACTGGTCGGTGCACCACAAATCGGAACCAGCAGCAGCATCCGCGTGTAAACGTTACAGACGATATTCAGACGGCTGACCAACCGCGTCCAGTCGACCTGATTAAGAGACGAGTACCCATGACTTTCACGAATGTCATCATCGATCGATTCTCGACCAATGACGATCAATTTCGTGCAACCGTTTCAACGCCATGGTCGCTGGAATCGCGTCTTTTAAATCGACTCGGACGTTGTTCCATCTTCTTTAGACAGACGCGAATCAAATGGAGCCGAGCTGGCGATCAGTCGCTGCTAGGTCGCAGGTGATACCAAGTTTCGAAACGGATTCTCGATAAATCCGTTTGTTTGTCGAATGTCCTTTATCCCTTGCAGTGGGAATTTTACGACTCGCGAATACCAAGTTTCGATGGATTCGCGTGGAATTGAACAGCAGGCGAGACGTCGCTTTCGAGCGACAAACTACGCGCACGGTGGAAAAGTGAGTGCGTCCCAAAAAGCACGGTACAGGCGCTTTTCGTTGGAAGCACACTGGTGTGCGTCCGCACAGATACGCAACCGCCAACTACGCGCCCTCGACTGGAGGCGCCTGCGGTCCAGGCTGCCACGCAGTATACTGAGCCGTGCCGGCTGCCCGGGAGAATCCGTGGGCGAACGAAGCTCCCCGAAAATTTGCGAAGATCCTCGATTCGATACGCTCTCTTCGGGGTCGCGCACGAGTCGCGAAGAGATGCTGGATTGGAAGAGACGAACCGTCAGGCGACCGTCACTGTTTCCGATACTTCGTTGGATACCACGAAAGCAGACAGACGAAAATATCTCTTTTTCTTCTCTTACCATCTAATAGCGTCGCGCGATTCCATTAAGACGATCGATCAACTTTGTCGGATTAGTCTCTTTACGACGTGGCACATCGATAGCGTGTTGCTTTTACGCTTTGGCCCCATTGTTCCCATCGTGTCTCGGTTTCTCTAGGTCCTAAAGGATTGATACTGACACGATGTCGCGGAACGTGCTGATTCACTGCTTGCGTTTCCGTAGTTGTCTTCATTTTTCGCGTGACATTCTCGAGCACAAACTCGCCCGTTCCATTCCATTTCGTTCCGCGCTGACAGCTGTTCACGCCGTCTCGTGTGTCCAAAATAATTGTCTTCGTTTGTCACACGACATTCGTAAATATTATCCTCGTATTCTCTCTATGTCATTACAGGTGATCAAACACGAGACAGACCCCGTATTCTTGATCCTCCGCGCCGCGTTTGCAAAGCCATGAGTCTTCCGTGATTTAGTCCATACTGATCTCTAGCTTTGCAGTAAGGATTTCACCGTGCCAATCTACCATCTGCATTTCCAAGGCTCGGGCGAGAGCCTGAAACGCGGAAAATTAGAGAAGCCGAAGCGACAGCTGGTTACAAGATGAAACTCAGTTTGTTTCCACGTTGAATCACCGATAGAACGGTCGATGAATTATTAGACAGTGCGAAACATCACGTTGTCGGATCGCGAATATTTACGACGCATGAATATCACCGACAGCAAAGGTTTTTGCGATGCGTATGTTTAAATATGCTGGAAAGTTGCCTTTTTGTTGCGCTGTCCGTGTGGAATTTATATCGGTTCTTCGTCCACATGCGCGGCCATAAAAGATAACAAATTTCAAAATTGGATTTCATTATTGTACGATATAACTGATACGCGACAGGTCTTTCCCGCAGACATTTTATTGACGCTAATATCTGCCCGTTGTCCGCGTTTGAATATTCAAATGCGAATTTTTCAATCGAATCGATCCTTAAACTACGATAGCGTTGTCGAGAATATTTAATGAGAAGTATATTGGATCTCACGAAGCAATTAAAAGCATCGAACATTCCTTTCCCGATCGCTGATGAAAATTACACGCTCCACATTCCTACGAATCATATATCGAAGTAAAAAATCTACGATAACAAATAAAAAATTCAGGAATTCGGCGTTTTCACTGCAGAGTGTTTCGTGGAATTTGCTAGCTCCGGCAACGGTGCTCGCAAACGAGTTTCGAATCTAGACTCCTGTGCATGCTAATGCTTTCGAACGTTACGCTACGTGATTGAATCGCGTGACGACGGTGTAACGGCTAGCAACGAACCTATAACGCAAATCCGCAGGATACACAGATCTTTGGTAACGCGGTTCTAGCATCGCTCGTTTCGATTTTCCTTTGCCCATTTTCTGTCTCTAGGGCGGTCGGATGAAGCAGGACCCGCCGCCTTTATGGGGTAGCCTCGTAGAGTTAGGGTCAGTAAGTGGGACACGTGGGGTATTGATCTTTTTTGTTCTTTTTCGACGTTACTTCGATCTCTCGCTGTCTTCGTCGGTGTACCACGGTCTTTTCGATGGAACTCGAATCGATCGTGAGCGGCTGCTGGGGCAGAGTTCGGTGTCGATGGCGGACGCGGGGAGGAAATGTCGCTCGGCGGAATACAATCCAGAAATATAGATCAGCGGCGCGCTCAGTCGTATTAGCTCGGCAGTGCTGGCAGAAGGGGATCGATCGAAGAATTGAATGAAATTATTCCGCGATGAGAGCTCCCTTGTCGCGTGTCTGTGACCCGCGTTCGTCGCAATCCCGACGCGTTTCGTTCATTGGTTAAGAAATTTTCGATCCCAGCCACGCGACAGGTATTCCAGTCACGTGGTGAACATTCCCAGGCTTGGATCCTAGGCGTTTGCCACGCAGATGGGAATACGATTGTGATTTCGCAGGGATCAAATCGATCCCCGCGGCCGATGTAATCAAAATTTCTTGATTACATTTTGACAGTTCCACTCTGAATAGAAGGCGGGATTCTTTCAACCTGGAGACGCTGTAAATCTTATTCCGGCTATTCGTCGAGCATCTCGAGAGGTGCTCGAGATTTGTACTGGAGAGGTTGGCGGAGGTTAGATGCTCCAAGCTCCTCCTCGCTCTGATTGGATTCCCCGGGGATATTGTAGTTCGTGGGGCAGTCTTTTCTAGCCGGCCGTTGCCGACTTTCGGCGAACTTGGATGAACAGGGAACTCGAGAACCTCGAAGCTGTTTTGGTTCCCCCAATGGACGAAACGAAACCTTGGATCCATTGTTCCCAATGTCAAAGCGACTTACAGGGCTCCGTTCCTCTCTTTTTCCTCCTTTTTTTTTTCTTTTTTCGTTCTGCACCAAGTCCCCTGTCTCCAACCTCACCTGATAATTAAGTCTGCAGACTTTGGCGGAGTTTCTTTCGGGATAAAGGAATCTGACAACGCTATTGCTCTTTATCATAATTAGCTCTCGAGACGGTACTCGTGTCTGGACTGCGCCGAAACTGGTCGACAGAACACTATCGGAAACTTGCATTATTTCGTTTCTCGCCAATTAACTTCGATCCGCCGACTGAACGTGTTCGACTTGCTATCTCGGGATCTAGGCGAAACGGAAAACTTCTTTACCACCGAACAAGTTCTTTGAAAGGGGATTTTCGAAAATGAGATTCTTGGACAAGTTATGATCTAGTAACAGCGTCTGACACGAGAACGCTCTTTTCTCTCCAAGAAAACATGACTATAAGAAAGTTTCAGGGACCAAAGTCTCAAGTAGGATCCCGCATTAGAAAATCCTCTATCTTAGGGTTGTTTCTTTTTCTTTTTTCTTTTTTCTTTTTTTTTTTTTACTTTATAGACGTATCCTACTCGTGATGTTCGGAAAATTCACGTTACAAGCAGAGCTGTTTAGTTTGCAACATCGTATCCAATCCTTCCTTTCGATACCTAGCTCATGTTCGACACCGGAACGAAATTCTACCGGCTTCTTTTCCCTCGACGAAAACAACTGACGTTGAAGCTATCCCTTATCGTAGCTAGTTGGCGTGCAACTCCCGAAGGAACTCCGTGACTTACGGGCGGCAAGGTTTACTCTGTCTTGATAGTCCAATGGTGATATACTGGCACATGTTAAGTGCCACGACAATAATTCCCAGAGAATACCCGGAATAATGTGACTAACGAGTTGTCCCGTGTGCAAATGTTAGCATCTGTCACGAACAATTATCGCTGCAACATCGATGACACAGAGAATATATAGAAATAGATATATAAACTAAGCGAGAGGAGGAATTTTTTTGGAGTTCGAATTAATCCTTCCAGCCATGCGAACTCGTATTCAACATATTGTTCAGTGGCTATAAAAAATATAATATTTGCACATACCCTCATTTTCCAGTGAAGCGTTTTTCTATCAAGTTCTATATACACATTTCATTTTCACGGTATCAAAGTTTAACAATCATGCGAACGTATTACCAAATAATACGAAATCTGATATACATGTGATATACACGATCTGTTTAATTAAACGTTGCGATAAATACGATGACGTGCGTAGAAACTTCAAAATAATCGAGTTCCGTGTCAGAAGAGCAAAGCTTTCAAAACGTTTTATGGGCTAAAAGTGGAAAATTACGAGAATTATATTTGACCATTGTTTTCCAGAGTCTGTTCTTTTGGTCGATGTCACGCGTTTGTTAGACATCCTTAATATCCAAAGAACGGTGCCTAAATCGTAAAAGAAAAGGCGTTTCATCGCTAAACGATCGGCTATTAATAACTCTTTATCTCAAACAAATTTGTCGAAAAATTTGCTTCTCCTAGTTGTACCATTCTTCTGGCAAGCTAACAGTATTATTCCTCCTCTTGTGCGCAGGGATTTAAAACAATGGTAGTAACAAACTGCTTTTGTATTCCGCGCTTAACAAAAGTTTAGTTCATTAGAGTTCTTTTCCTTCGCGAGTTTATGATTCACCAGATATAATTTAGCACTCGGATAATTAGCCAACTTTTTAAACGTATGAAATACAATTTGCTACTTTCAGTCGTCAATGAATACGTGAATTTGCGTCTTTTAATTTTGAAACAATTTCACATACAATCCACGTATTTCGTATCGAAGATAACGTAATCTGCTCGACCTACGTCTCCTCGCAATAAGTATGCAGCATAATGATAAACATGTTATGGCCAGAACGGTTAATCCTCGTTAATCTCTCTAAATACATCGACATCCATACGTAGTGGAACCTCTATAATCTCACCAATTTTTTAGACTTCTTCTAAGCCGTTTCTAAGCTGAAACGAAATCTGCGTAACTCTGAAAAATTGTCCCTCTTCCCTTGATTCTCATTCGAGGTGCCGAGCTTCGTCTGTAATTTCTTCTCCCTGTCGATTATATTTCGCTGGAAGAGGGTTAAGTGGATTCTAAAATCACGTGTTTACCGTGTCACTCGCGTAATCGAACATATTTGAATCGCCGATGCTGGCCGAATTAGCCCGAGCGGTCACGAGCGTAAGCGCAATCGATTTCGAGAGAAAGGTTCCCTACATCGCACACTGGCCTTCTCCATCTCCCTTTTCAGAGCCTTGGAATCGTCCGCGAGAGCTACGCCGCTGCTACCTCGAAGCACGCAACGCTCTGGAGGGGCTTCTTTTCAATGAATGGACATTCATGAAACTCTCGTTTCAGCTAACTATCCTCTCGTCCACCGCGCTTTTCCGTCTTTTTCTTGTTTCCCTCGAGTGCAACACCCGTCGAGCGCGTGTACGTATCCGCGACGAGACACTGGCGTGTTTGTGTATACGTGTCCTATTCCTTTGCTCTGCGCAAACTTGTTGAGCTAACGGCGGTTCTTCATAGTCTGTAGGTGACGGATGGGCCCGTTACTAATCTTTTGTTACAGGTTTCTCTTGTTTGCTATAGGATTAGCTGACTCTCGTTCCTCCCGGTTGACAAAGTTACGCCTAAGACGTCCGAACTAACGCGGGAATTGCGTTAACTACAATTACCCAGTTGCCACGGCGAGTTCGAGTCCTTCGAAGAAGTTATCTGCCCGACAAAACTTTGCTGATAGACGGATTGCTCCTCTTGGTGGCTAGCCGGGTCGAAATGTTTGCCAACTACTTGCTAATGTATTTTGTTAATCAGTGCACAAACTCGTGTATCCTCGCTCTCGCTGTGCGTTTGATATCGGTGCTTTTAGTACTGGTTGATGGTAAAAGGACGGTGTACCTTCCGATAGTAAGATCGATAAATTCTACTTGAAATTCTTTATCAGCTACTTATAAAAAGTTATGTAAACTCTATAAATAGTCCTTGCTACGTATATATTCTAACTTTATCGATCTTATATACCGTAGAATAAATGTGGAACATTATGAAAAACACGGTCATCCATGAGGCCATAAAACCTCTGTGATTCTTTGAGAGTCAATATTTCAGTCGAACAAAATGGACACTTATAAGATTTATTTTACGTACAAAGGTCTGCGTATAATATGATTATGTATAAAGATTATGTATAAAATCTATCATGTTAGTTTTTAATTTAATGCATTTTTTAATAACGCGAGCGATAGAGTACTAAAGTAATGACTTCGATTCTGTCGTTCGGATTAATAAAATCAAGGAACGAGGCAGGAATAAGTCAAGGAGAATCGAATCAAAGTCTAGTTTCTTTTCACGCTCGTAGGTCTACATGATGAAGTTTAATACTATGCTTGAAATTACTTAAAGCTGAAGTTTATACACGCTAACAAGTACGTATCTTCAGCTGTGCAAAGGCAAACGCAAAACTTAATATGAATTCAAAGTTGAATTCGGACTTATTGCAATGTGAAATATTGCAAACTCTAAGTTAATTTAAATTAGAGTACATGTAAGAAACTAATTAAGGTAAGAATTATAATTACAATTGCGAAACTAATACAAATAAACCGTCGAAATCGCGTAATGTAAAATAGGTCTAGATTAAATTTCAAAATAAATTGGAGAAAGATAATACAGGGATACTGGGATACTCTTTATCGCTATATATTTAAAAAGTACATTTTAACATAAATATCTTTATCTGTTTAATTTAGAATTGGCAAAATAGAAAACATAAAATTTATCGTTCGTAGATAACACTGTGTGACAACACAAACGAGGTACGTTGCTCAATGGCACAAATACACACGAGGTATGCATCTACAAAGTAAACGTGACACGCACGTAAATCAATAGCTTCGATGTTATAAATTAATAATTAAATCGTTAGTAGGTAAGGGGAAGTCTTTTTTAATCTTTACGTTCAATGATTACCCTTGACAAAGTTTTAGAAGGTTGGCCAAAAGTGACGATTTTTATCGTTGTCGTAAAAAGTGATTTTTCCATTACAACGTAAATTAATCCTAAGCATATACTACTTCAACGATTAATTATTAAATAAATACATCTAATACGTTCTCGCACGCGCAGCTCTTCACTTCCCAGTATAAGATTATGTCAAAGTATCGTTTTAGTTCAATTATTAATTTAGTTACTTCTTCTACTTAATAACGTCTGTAATTTGTCTTTGATATACGGTCGAATTCTATTTATTTGTACCTGTCTTTACTATGTATTTAAACTTTCTCGTTCACAAAATAGTAATTCACGTTCAGATAAATGAATTCAACGATTAGAAGCTTATTTAATCGAGCTCTGACTAAAGTTTTATTTGAATAAACCGGGCGCGTTCAAATGGACTACAGAGTACCGTAGGGGGCGTAAAAAGCACTCTGATTATCTTCAAAGTCGGTATTTCAGAACGTCCAACACGAAGTCCCATTAATGTCACATCCATTCTGTGCTTGGTGAATGGTAATAACGCGAAAATCAAATACTTCCAATCTGTCAATTACGTCATTAGTTACGAGTATACAGCAATCCTATTATTAGTCGATGATTACGTATTACACGCACAATTTTCGATATGGAATGCGTATACTTTAGAGGTCGTTAGAAGATGGTGTTTAAAATCGAACCAGTCGATGATCAAACTGAAACCATATTCCACAGTTTCCTATGAATTCTACTTTACCGGCAGATAATACTCACCATCCAAAGCAGTCGAAGGATAACAGATCCCTGTAATAAGTAGACCTGAAGAAACCTTTGAGTCGCGAATTTCAACCAATCAGATGGCGCTAGTATTCAAACTTTATCGCTTCCAATAGTCTGGCAATTTTAAATATCATTTTCCAACAATATCGTCCTTTTTCTTCAATAATGCTACAATTGTGGCAAAGTGATAAATAACATAGTTAAATACTCGAACGAGTAAATTCTCTATTACGTTCACGTTTCTGGGACGCTGTTTCCGCTTTCCAAATATACGATTATTCACTCATCTGGTGTCTAATCATTACAAACAAGCTCACGTATCGCCACTGAAACGATCGGGGGTGGCTACCTGTCGGAAATTTCTCGGCGTTCGAATCGTAGTTTCCTCGATCGTTCAACTCGTCGAATTGTATTGAGCGAGGTTAAAAGCCCGGGAGCGCGGCACTTCAAAGGGCAATGTGCACGCGTGCATAACTTATTGATGAGCTTCCACCTTTCATCGAAAGTTCACGGGCTCTTTTTGACGGAAAAAACAATCAGTATTCGACGAGGTTCACCGAAAGTATCCGTTTCGTCCACGGAATCGCCTCTCATTAAAACACGTGTTTTCTTTCCACATAAAATATCAACTACTTACAGTCATCACCCACGATGAATAACGATTTGTGTAAGAAAAAGGAAAACAACTGCATGTAGCTCGATTGAAGAGACCGCTACATTAAGGAGACGACGACATCTTCCACCAATTTCATGAAACCAGCAAGAATCGCGTATAAAAAAAAAATCATTTACTAAATATACAATGTTAGCAAATAAACTCTAGGAAACAATGGTGGAATATCACAAAAGTGATATCCACCATATTTGACGGTTTCGACGTTCTTCCAACGCAGGATCGAATTATTTCGAGTTGTAGCACTTTTGAAATACGTATACGTGCGAATTATCCGTCTCCTTCTTGTAAACTTCTTCCCAATCGAAGAGATTGTCGCGACAAGAAGAAGGCAGCTTCCCTTTCCCAGAATCTCGAACGAACCGAAAAATACCATCTCACAGTCAGTGAAAATCGAATCGCCGATACGCTATAATCGACCAATATCCATAGTAATGAATTTTAATTCGAATTACCGAAAGGTGTAGCCGTTTGCTTGTTGCAGCAGCCCTTTCGAGTGGCATTTAAGTGTTGCAGCTGCTTCCTTATTGCTGGCTTCGATCGTCCAAATCTTGAACTCGCTTTCGGGCAATCGTAGCTCGCGATCGTTGACGAAGTGGCGTCGGTAAGAAGAGGAATGCTCGCTGGGATCTGGATCGTATCCACGCGAAAGGACACGACGTGGACCGATTTTTCTTGCGCGTCCTCGTTGGTTGGCCGGTAATTGGCCGTCATCCGGAACCGTCGCAGCGTCCTCGCGAGACGGACTAAACATCGGTAGAAGTCGAACTGCGCCGCGTCCATAAATCAATTAATTTTAGCCAGTTCGATATGCCAGGCTGGCTTAATTTAAATTCTTTCGGAAGCCTTTGGAATCGGTGGTGAGCTGGGGGCCTCGATAGAGCGGAGGCCAAAACCGCGCGTCCACCGACGTCGAACGACGCCGTGCAGAAGCCTTTGGTGGGGGTTGATTGGTGACTTACGGCCGGTAGAAAGACGAAGAGAACGGCGGGGAATAAAAGAGAGAAAGGAGGCAGAGGAGAGCAGACGCCACCTTAAGTATTTCTGATCGAATTCCAAATGGCTGGTTCGTCGTCCGGTCGGACGGTCGGTAAGAATTCAAACCATGACGAGCAAATGGACAAGAGCGTGCGTCGTTTCGATCGTGAAACACACAGAGGGGACACGAGGAGGGACCTCGGCTTCGCTCTGCGCGAAACAGAGAAAGAAAGAGACAGGCAAAATAAGCAGCGGTGAAAATCGCCGCGCAAAAAGCCGACCAGAGCCGCACACGAGTTCCTCGGGCTAATCAGTTCGCGGGTCGATCGATGAACTCTGTCAATACGCGCTTCGTTTTCCCCCTTTTTTACTTTTTCCTCCACTGTCGCCGTAGCTTCGTGTACGAGATCGAAACTGCCAATGGTTCTTACGTAATTCTAACTCTCCCTTCGGTAAGATCAAAGACCCAGTCGATAGGATTATTTATAGGATTCGTTGGATAGCAATCGTTGGATGCTGTAATTCGTCGCAATGCTACGCTCTTTTAAGGTACCTTGATAAAGGATGGAGAATCGAACGGTTGGCTAGCTAGCGAGTAGAAGAAGCTTCAACCTCGTCATCGAACGAAGCGTGTTTCTCCAGAGCAGCAACTTTCCTGCATCCTTTACATTCCCAACGAAATTCTATTCGCAAACCATCGAAACGAAATTCTTATTAATTTCGATCTTTCGCCGAGGGTCGTTCTTTCGAAATGTTTGCGCTCGGGAAGTGGTGAAATCGTAAATTACTTTAATTGTACATTTTCCGGCGAAGCTCTACTTTTCCGATATTTTTGCGCCTGTATAAGAACTTCGACAACCACGTATCAAGTACGTACGATTCGTGCAGATTCTTCGGAAGACGGTAAACGATCTAGGCGTGCACGGTAGAAGAAAGTGCGAATCAGCCGAAACGCGCTTATCCGCGAAGTTGTAGCAAACTTCTAAACGCATGGTAAATAAGTAGTATTTTCTCTCGGGCGGATAGATAGCTGCGGGCACGAGCTTGCAGTTGAAGCTGTGCTCGGATCACCGCCAGGGTGACGAGGGACGCAACGTCTGCTCTTCCATTTGGAAGATCAATTTTGCATAGGTCGTAAAGGGTAGGAAATTGCTTTTCATGAGAACGTAACGGGGATCGTATTGTCGAGCAAAATTCTCCACGATGAAACGTTGTCTGCTCATTGTCGTTGAAATCGTCGGGTGGTTAATTTGGCGGTAGGTTTCGAGTTTCGTTCGACGAATTTGCCGTGGAAACGTCGCGGGGACGAACGTTGGATTCGCTGGTGGTCGAAAGGAGGAGCAACGGTGAACGCCATTTTGTGTCTCATCGGCTTGTAACGGCCGCCACAAAGCGCATCGCGTGCAAGCTAATGAGAGTAATCACTTAATAAAGGCGGCCCGGCATCGCGTGACGCTTTACACGCTCATAACTGAGAATCAATATTTGATTTTCTGGTTTCTCTCCGCCGGCGCGGATCCTCACGTATCCCCTTGCCTTTTTTCTTCCATCCGGTAAACAACACACGAAGCTGGCTAGCTTTTTTTCCCCCCCGGATAGACGCCACTTTACGAGAAATAACATGCATTTTACTGCTCACCGAGAAATTGATCGTTTCTTCTCTGTTTCAGACGGCCGCCACCATCTGATGGATGCTTCGACGGGTTCGGTCACGCTCATCGCCGTTTCCTTCGAACACCGACTAATGGAGACCCTTGTCAGCCAATTCGTCAGAATTCGTGAGTTTATGGACCAATCTGTTTATCTTAACGAATTGTATCTTACGATTTTTCGCCGAGGCAACGCTCGCATGCGATTCCTCCCCTCCTCTTATCATCCTCGTTTTTTCTTTCCTGTATCCACGCGGACGTTTTCGAAACAGTGTGACGTAATTACTTCTCCTCTGTTGGTATTTTCGTTATCGATAATTGGGACGCGGAGACACATGGGCGGGCCGCGTCTCGTTAAACGCGAACAAAGTTTCTCACCTGCGGACCTAACGAGGATGATGCGCCAAGGGTCAGGTCAGTTCGGAGAAAGCACACCTGTGTGAAAGTTACAATTTTTTAATCATCGCTTTGTAACGTTAAATTATCATTTAGCGTCCTATACGTATATATACAGATTCACGAAGGTACTCGAATATTTGTGGGTACTTTTTAAAAATAGTAAGACCACTGTTCACGCTGTATACTGGTTTTGCAGTAAACGTACGTTTGCAGCGAATATCTTGCAATTTCTACATTTTCGGACAGCTTTCGAATTCTACCGATATAATCGCGACGGTCTTATGACAGTATTGATGCAATTTCCAAACGCTCGAACGTTTTCCACAGCGAACGTTCAAATACTTTCGTAGATCGGTGTGTCGTTGTAAAATCCCGCGTTCCTTTCCTGTTCAGTAGCTTCCTTCTGACGTCGATTTAATTGTTTAACCTTTTAAACAATTAGCATGGAAAATTGCAATACTAATTAGTCGAGATGAGACCGCTAAAATTCCTCCGATAATATTCCAAGAAGCTCGACTCGTGCAGATCGGGTTTTTCTTTTTTTAACGATTCCGTATCTCACGATCGAAGTCGTACGGGTCCTGCTTTTTGTTATTCCGCGGCGATGAGATCTGGTAACGATCGGTTCCCACATGGTGGAATTAGCATCGTGTCGTCATCAGTCACTCGTTTTGACACGCCGAAAATAAATAGTCCGGTTGATCTGGCGGAGGACAGAGACTCGGCCAGGGCAAAAGACAGACGAAGAGAAGGGAAAAGAGAAAAAAGGGGTAGAAGGACCCGATGACTTTGATTCGCAGATCGTTTCTATCGAGATTCGTTCACGAACCATTCGTGAAAAGTTCGATGAAGCGGCGAT
This sequence comes from Bombus confusus, assembly GCA_014737475.1. Taxonomy (NCBI): domain Eukaryota; kingdom Metazoa; phylum Arthropoda; class Insecta; order Hymenoptera; family Apidae; genus Bombus; species Bombus confusus. The sequence continues at coordinate 1,852,172 of JACXIV010000115.1, forward strand.
TCGCGGCGCAAATTTTCCACACATGATCGCGCCTCTCCATCCATCAAATCTCTCACGTGGTTCCCGTGGATTTCTAGCCGAGTATAATCGAGTCCAGAAATCCATTTGTCATTCCACGCGTCCAACTTTCTTTCGATCCGTGGAGAAACCGATTCTTTTCCTTTTTCACGTGAATCTGTACCATCAAAGGTCTCCCTTCCCGAATCAAGGTTTCTAGGTTCTTGGTTTTTTCTTTTTTTTTGCTGGGGTTGATAGAATTGATGAATCTCGAGAGTCTGTCGATCGCTGCGTGAGACGGAAACGATCTTTTTAATAATCAAGCGAATAAAATAAACGGCCAGGAGTATCGTTTACAGTTTCATCCGCTGGTTAAGTTAAAAACATTTTACGAGACTTGTTCGATATATCGATATAGAAATAAACAACGAGTGGAAAAAATAATTTTTAACCAACGTCTGATATAAACAAACTTAAGATAAATTTAATGTGATTTATTGATGCGAAAAAAGAGAACAGTCTACGTTGATACGTCAAATACTAGCGAATTGTGTTCTTCTACGTTCGTAAATTTGAAATATATCTCCGTACGCGTAGTAGACATAAAACATTTCTGAGATAATCGTCCCGATGTGCACGTTCTTGCAGAAATTCTGAAAATGATTGACTTTTTTCCACGTGATGCTAATGTAGTCGTATAACTACGTTTCTCTTAATAACTTTTCAATCTTCCAGCGAGTTTGTTCGTAACAAGATACGCGATAACGGAGTAATCTTATTTTCTCGGAGTAAGTTTTCGGACCAGAAAAAGACCTATTACCTGTAGATTTTAAAATTAGCGAACTGTGCCTGGGGGTTAGGGGATGTTGGAGGGAAGGAAAAGGGTCGGGGCCCAGGTGAAAATCGAATTTTTATCCAGCCGGTCCGTACAAAATTCTAATTTGACGTTAGAAACTGACGAGCAAAAGGGTGAAAAAAGAAGCGGGGAGTTCATTTCACCCCTTGGGAAAGGATTTTTACGTATTATGCCCACGTACCCGTCTCGCAGCCGCGCCTTACCCGAAAGGGTGAGACTGAGGGTTGAAATCGTAGAAAATGATAAACAGGGTGAATCTTATTCAAATAGAAAGACAAGATCCTGGATTTGTGCAAGGAACCCCAGGATTCTCTAATACGTACCTTCGTTCCTACCTGAGTCATGGGAAAAAGCCACGGGACATTCAACTTTTCTATCGGTTTTTTTTTTTCTCCTTTTAACACGTTCACCGTGTACTACCATTACCAGACTAAGAATTTCTGTGCAATTTTGTATCTTTCCTCATAGAGAGTCGATACGACATATTGAGAATAAAGATTCATTTCGCCTACGATTAAAGATTAAATATCGTCCTACTTTGGATATTTTATATATTTTTACATACAATGTTCGCCGCGTACATTAAAAAATTTAGCGAATAGATATCAGCAGTCTATTAATTACATAGAATTCTATGTACTAATAAAATCATTTTTCTTCGAAACCTGTTTCTATGTGCCACGACACTGTACGCGTCGTACGTATATATACCTCGTACGAATTATTACTAAAATTTCGTGACTTTTAAGACATGTTGTACGTTCGTGCCGGTGCCATACGTGTAACTTACATTCACGCACAGCGAACGCGTTAATCCTTAACCACGCAAATTCGTTGTTATAGGCGCGACGTATTATCGACTGTTGGAAATAATAAAATTCTAATTTAACCAGTTCTTACTTGGCCAACTATTAAATGAGAATCGCGAAACGTAATCCATCAGACCGTCAGATCGTTCCACCGATAGATCTTTCGGAAATAATCTCGAGGAGTGGAAACAACGAAACGCAAGTGGCCGAGAGAAAAAGAAGGAAGACGAGTTAGGGGAGGAAAGGTTAATGGATCCTGGCTCGATCTTTCGTTCCGTTGGAACGCGATCGCCACGAACGAAACCGACACCGCGTGCACCAGGATATTCCGCCGCAGGATCGGGCATCTCCGCGCGCAGACAGTATCACGATCTAGCGTCAAACCCGATCAAAAGCCACTGCTGGCTTTGGTAGGGTCCCGAGAACCGGCTCGAAGGACCGGCTAAAAAAGAAAACGAGCCCCGGTATCGAAACGCGCGAGCTCCGAGTTGGGTAAGTTCGAAAATTCGGAATCCCTTGAGAAAACACAGCTGGTGGAGCGAAGCAGGTAACGCGCGCGAGGGTTCCGTCAAATCTGGAAGAACGCGCACGCACGATGACGAACAAGATTCGACCGAGATCTGCCTCCGTGAAGCAGAGGGGAAGAAAAAAGAAGAAAAAGACAGAGAGAGAGAATGGCCATGAGATGACATCTTGCGCAATTTTGTTTTTTTTTTCCTCCTTTTCTCTCCTTTTTCGTCCCTTTCTCTGTCAACTGTACGTCTTCCCCAACTGGTCCTTCCTCATTCAAACAGCGCGACAGATTCAAAGGGTTCACAGGAGGGATATTCGATTTCCTCCTCCTCCTCGATCTCCAGCCTCCCCACCGTCCCACCCTTTCTACTGCGAACCTACTACCTGCCCTACTGTTTTCGCTTCTCGGGTTACTAAAGACGCGGAAATCCAGAAATCGCGAAGCTTGCCCAGAGAGATCTTTCATTCGTACCCCTGCTTTTGGTGATTCAATGGATCTTGCTCCTCTCTCCCCTCGGTCTCTCCCACTCTCCACCCCTTTTTCGTCCCTGTAAAGGTCCTCCTTCGATGCCCCCTTCTCTGCTTCTTGCCGGTGTTTTCTCCTTTCTTCCGTCGCAACTATCCGGGGTTCTTAACCCCTTTTTTTCCATCAGCTGCCACGTAACAGCTGTATACGCCGGGCAGGCTCGAGGCGGGCGCGCGCGTGCTTTGTGCGTGCTGCAGGCGCGTGTGTGCGTGCGACGCGTGAACGTCGTTCCGCTCGAGTTTCGATATTATCCGCGGTCCTTATCTCGCTTTAACATCGGCGGCCAACGATTTCCCGCGCTCATAGGCCCCGTGAGCGCGCTATTCTATGGCTTTATGGGATTTTCGAGTTTGTTTTTCTTGTAGTTTTCGAGTCGCCGAGGGTGCAGGCGAGGTATTTCGGCTGCGCGTATTGTTTGCTCGAATAGCGCTGCGAGAGAGACGGAAAGGGTGATCGGTTAAATTGCGACGCTTGGATATTATTGCCTTTATAAGTCTGGAGTGCGACTCGAGGAGACGGCGACAAATTCGGCTTTGCTTATTTAGCCTGGCCAGGCTGAACTTTCTATAGAAATTCTGATCTTTTTGTTTCATGTTCTTTTTAACAGAATCGCTACTGCGCCGCTTGACACGAAGAACTCCTCCACGACGCTTTATACTCCCATCTGATATGTTTTCTGATTCTGAATACTTTTATTCCGATTCTCGATCTAAACTTCATATCGACGGATCAGATACGGGGATATACGTACTTGAGTTAAAAAATTACCATAAATTCTAGTATGAATGCAGAGGATGAAGGTTCGGGAAAGAGCGAAGCGACGAAAGTCATCGAAGATACGAACGTCTCGCAAGTCAGACTCACTTTTAAATCTCACTTCTTATTCTCGAGCAACGAACGACTCGCCTTCCTAGGTCATGCATTGCGAGATTGCATAATGGTGAATTCCGATCGTAAGGTAAATCTCAGAGACGGTGCTCGCAACGTTATCGTTTCTCTTCTTTCTACTTCCCAATTTATGCAGTTGATCGACGTGGCTCCTACGATTCGCCAATTTGGCAAAAGCTTAAGAAAATGTGTAACCGAAAAGAGGCAGATTTTAATCAGCCGACGCAGTCGCTACGCCGATCGTCGTATTAGCCGCTTGACATTGTAAACGCATGTATATGTGGAGCTGTTTCTCCGAAGTGGCGGTTCTGTTTAGTTATTCGAGGCATGTTCCATTTGTATCGAGCTGCCAAAGTGTTTCAATGGCAATAGCCGGGAGACTGATAGTTCTCAAGAATGTTCGTGTACTCCGTCTACGCTAATAATAATAAAGCTTCTATGAGGTTAGTTAGAGCGTGGATCGCTGGGAAACTCGTGGTGCTCCCACGCGAACTTCAAAGGCCAGCCATTATCGCGGGCAAATATTTAGAGGGAGACGCGATGTTCGTTGCGTCTCTTAGTCACCGAATTGCCGGACGAGGCTCTGTTGTTTGGGTAATTGAATTCGGACAACTTCGAGTGGCCGAGAGGGACGGTTCACGGGCGGAGTGTCTGAAAAATCTCGAGTCAGAGGCCCGAGGCGTGATCCCCCGCTCGAAACGTGACTCGCGTGAAATTCCCGAGATCTTACCAAGGCCCCGTAGAAAAGGAGAGGCCCGAAGAAGAAGGAGAGGTAGAGGAGAAAAAAGAAAAATCCTGTTTCGGGGATCGTGGATCGGCTTAGTGTCGTCTATGGATCTAACCGTGTACGAAACGAAAGGATCCAGTTCTCTGAAAGGTAGGAGTCACTGTAAAAATAGGCCGAGATAATGGAAGCATTGAATGGATACACGTGTCTCGGGGAAAAAAGATAGGAAGAAAAATCCTCGAGAATCTTTTCCTCGTCGATGACTTCTAGAATCGTCCTCCTACTTAGTTCTCTACATTTTCCGTTTCTCCTCGTTTTACGTTCATTTCCGCGAGGATGTAGTCACAGCGGATGCGTATTCTGGCGAATTGTCGTTCCGCGGAATCGAAGAACGATGAGAATTGGAACGCTTACTAGAGAAAGCAAACAAGCGCGACAAACCATTGGAAAGTTGTCAAATATTTGGTACCTTAGACGAGTCAAATATCTAATCGATTATCTCTTGCCCGCTGTTTTAATAAATATTCCTCGTATTACTGGATTTTCGATATTTACATTAGCACTTGCTTTTATTGCGTTTCGTATTCATTCAACGTGATTAGAACATTTATTGCAAATACATATCCAGCAGAAAGTTAGTAACGCGCATAGTCATCCTAAGCGTATAATAAACGTCGAATACGATCTCACTCGAAGTTCCACTTTGTTAACGTAGCGGACGATCGATTATTTAAATATTTCTGCCATTCCTGAAAAATATCCTGTACGTGTTTCCAGATTTCTTTCGAATTGAAACTACTGTCGTCGCGACAGTCTCATAACGGCGTTAACGAAACTCCAAAATGTTCGTGTACAACGTACACGATACGATCGTGAAAGACGTGTGCATACGTCAGAAAACGAGTATGTTGGTAAATGGGCACGTTGGGTGGGGACATAAACGGATATGTTGGTAAAACGTAAACGAATTGCTACGAGCGAAGCAACGTGTCTTCAGATTAGTCTCACGGTCCCAAAAATTGATCTCCCTCCGACAGACGAAAGTCACTCGAGCCAGGCCACGGTTCGAGAGTTCGTTGCACCCTGTCTCGCCCTTTAAATTCCAGGCGTCTCCCCTCGTTCTCTCGAACACCCCCGCGCCAACTTCTCACTTTCGTGCTGGCTCTAGTGGCTCTTCCGATTCAAGAAATCCTCCGCTTCTTCTGCGATCCAACTGTAAATTTTCTCTCTTGCCGTGGCACTCGAAGCCTCGTTTCACAAGCACCCGGCAGGCGATTCAATTAATTCTACGGCTTGCCCTCGCAGTTTGCTCGTTGGTCGCTTTTGATCGAGCAGAAGTTACTGAGAACGTGGTAATTTTGGCCGCGCTATCACCCACCAGAGGCATCCTCTTCTCCGTCGTCTTCGTCATTTTTGGTGGCGTTCGGAGTTCAGACACCCAAAGTCGATGAGATAGCGACTTGAGAAACAGCAGGCACCGTGCATCCCTCTTTCCCTCTTTGACTCGCAGTCAATTCCTAAGAAAGGCACGCGCACATGGCCCGGCCCACTTATCGCACTCTTTTATAATTTTAGATTTCGGAATACCGCGGTGATTCGTGTTGCTGAGATTTCGCCTCGCGCCACTCGGCTTTTACTTTTACAATTCGACGGCCAACCTGATCGTTATACGCTTGAATTGGACAATTTGCAACGAACGTAAGAAGCGACCTACCTATCTTGCAATTACCTATCGCCGTTAATTTGTTTAGATCTGTTTTGTCGGAATTCGTATCGGGAGTTTTAAAGGTTCGAGAAAGATTAGGATCGATTAGGAGCCGATTAAAATGGCGAAATCGATGGAAAATGCGAAGAACACGTAGGACGTAAGAACTGAGAGATCGTATCGCAAGGACAACGTTAATTAACTCTCGTCCAGCAAACAGATTTATCAACGTCGCAAGCTTTGAATATTTTATTTCGCGACAAAACAAAAAAAAAATGAAGTCTCCTTATTTTATTTGTTAAAACAACGAATGGGAATGAGATTGGACGATAGAAAACGGAGAACCACAGTAGTTTTACGATTGCGGTCAGCAGGGGAGTATATCGTAGATTATAAAATGGAAGAAATGTTAAAACGCCAGAATGCTTGGGCCATATACACACCTATGGCTATATATATCTTGCAAATACGCACTCTTCTTTCAAATTCTTTTTTACCAATCTTCCGTGCTCCCTAAAGTTGGGAATCGAGGGCGTGACAGGTTGTGGGAAACGAGCTAATTTCACCAGTTGACAAGCAACCCCCGCGTTTCCCTGGCGCTTTCCAAGGGTTGCGAGCAGCAATTTCCGGTCGTCGCACGCGGGCAGCATATTTTTGGAATATTCTGTTTTGGTAATTTGCGCCTGTATTTCCGTGGCCGACGCAAAAAAGAAAACGCCACCCTGCATGGGGCACGATAGAGGGTTCCGACGAAATCGGGGAAACTGCAGGGGGCCGACTACGATCCACCGATCGATTAATCATTCCCGTTTGTATTTACCTTCGTACCTGATCGCTCGTTTCGCTTTTTTTCTACCTCTTTTCTCCCTTTGTGGATCGACCTTTTCGAGATTTCTTCGTTTCTCGAATTCCTCGATTACGTTTTTTTCTTCTTCTTCTTCCCTCTTTTTCACGCGTCCTACGAATCGCTATCGCGGGATTTTTCAGCGAGAAGGGAGAACTCTTTCTTCGATGGATTCATCGATCAGGAACTCGTGAAAGAGTTCCATGGCAGCGTGAAAATTCTAATGATCGAACGGCATGAGAACGGTTTTAATCGTTTCGTGAATTCTTGCAATGCGCCGCAACTGATTCTGATCGACAGTTTGTTCCTTTCTTTCCTTTTTTTTCCTCGAGAAAACGTTTCTGACTCGTTTTCTAATCCTGAGAATACTAGGGTTCGATCTTCTTCAGGTTCTCCGATAATTTTCGCACCAGCGTACCGCAAGTGTTACTTTAAACTGTTGACTTTCGATCTGAAAAGTCGTAGAGAGCAACTTAGAATGTTCAACCACTGAATCATCTCTGGAAAATTATGATATTTGCCTCGTTGTAAATTCCGTTGCAAAACTTTTAATTAGTTTCCAGCAAATTTCAGAGAATGTACGTAGATAGTAAACGTAATGTATTCAGCCCTGATTTATCTAACCCTTAGAGAACGAGTTTCTTCCTCGACGCGTCACAACCTCCAATTTACTCGATTTACAAGAGACAAATCACGCCGCTTCACGTGTTTTCCCTTTTCCCACGTAACATACTGGATGTTTCGAGTCATTCCACGTGGTGATGCATTCGGTACCTGATTTCGTGTTAATTCCATCTGCCTACCGGTGTCTCCCTTCCCGTGGAAACGCATCGCAAAGGAAAGGCAGTTTTTGTCGCGCCGGAAATCCTGATTCAACTGCAGCCTCGCCTCTAAGAACGTAACCCTTCAGAAATTTTTTGTTTTTCACCAAATACGCGCCATATTGTCGTGGGAACTGTATGGAAAAACGCAGCAACGATTTAACCGGGGCTCAGGCAGTAGATTAGTGTACTATATTTAAATATCGTCTGGTGGAGGCAGACGCTTTTTCGAGAAACCCATCGAAAACCCCATTCATATATTTCTCTCGAGCACGTTGCCTCTGTTTCGAGCATCTTCCTTAACGAATATGAATTTCTCTTTTTATTAATGCGCGGCCGAAAATCGTTCTCAGCTGTTGTTTGTACTTTTAACGTTTTATAGAGCGGTAAGCGAGATGCGAAAAGAAAAAGCAAACGTAGATGCAAACGAAGATTTCGACGAGAAGATACGACGAGTATAATTTTCTTGACTTCCTCGTTTCGATGTCAGTTTATCGGCTAAAGGGCGTATTTTGATATAACACAGAAGAAAAAGAAGAGCAAGCAATTCGATAGGAAAGTACAAGCTTCTCGATTATAGACGACGAATCTATGAAATTTTGCGAAAGAGTCAACAGCGTATCTAATATCTAAAATACGATAATCGATGCTTTCGAAGTTGGTATTTTTCGATAGCGGTTGAGATCAATGTCTTTGATGCGAATGCTTTTAAAGAATACTCCAACGTTGTGCGTACTAATACGTAAGCGACTGTTAGGAAAAGAAAATTTCGTTAACACGCGATTGGTTGATCTCGATGGAATTGCTTCGTCGTATGAAGAGCGAAAAGCGCGAGCTTTCCCCCGCAATGCTCAAACGTAATCTATACGAAACAAGTACTGTTTCTTCTCGTGTTAGGTGCGAAATTAGATAATCGGTCGTGCCGAATCTGGTGGAGAATTGTTTCTAATCCTCTTGAAATAGTCAGATCCAACGATAAGGAAACTCGCGTATTTTACGCGCGTAAACCAACAGGCCGAAATTCATTCAGCGATAAGATAATGGCGAAGCAAAAAGTGTGAAAATCGGCGATGAACAGGGAAACGTGGATATATCGCGTTGCTCCGTGGTAAACGAACGATCGAACAATGTCCGCCACGGGGGATCCTTTATCGTTCATTCTCACGGGAGACGCATTGGACAAACTTTTCTCCAGACTTTTGTTCGATCTTTCGAAGATTTCTTGACAGTGAATGTGCTTTGGCTGATTCGCGCACTTGGATCGATCGGGATCGCTGTCGAAAGAGAGGCGAAACGGTAATCTGGCCAGGCCTACACGTGTACAACACATCTTGGCTGGCGAAGACCTTGAAGGGAGCCGCAGCTGCATCCTTGCACCGCCCCGAAGAGAAGGTAAAGGACAAACGTATAATATGATCTAACAGATCGTAGCCGCGCGGCATCGTGCGAATCGCGAAATCTCCATCCATAGATCCTGCACACGTTCTCCGTCTTTCTCCGACTGCCCCTCTAGCCGGGCCCGATCTTGAAATTTTATCGCTTCGCTTGTGCTTCCATTGTTTCGTGCTCTGCCAACCGGTATTTATTATTTAATCTTCCTTTTCGTGGGAATAATTGACGCTCGCCAAGTCTCTGTACGAGTCTTTCGTGTCGTGTATTACCTGCCGCGCGTCATGCTTATGTTTCGCCTTTTCCTTCCCCAAAGATATATGTATATTACACATTTTCGCGTTGCATCTTTAATCGTACGGAGGGATGAGCAGTAACGAAGAAGACAGAGGGACGATGAATTATCGGCACGAGGAATGATTTACATGGCGATAATGGCCGTGATAAAGAACCGTGAAACCTATTCGCTAAATAGGTCGTAAATAGATCGGCGAGCAGAAGTTTTAGCCAGTATCGATATATATATATTAAATTACATCGGTCTTCGAGTTGGAATTGTTAAACGTTTCGAACGTTGTTGGCTGTAGATCGCTCGAGAAAGCTTGCACGTTTTCTTGACTCTCTCGGTAACGATTTAACGCGATCGCTAGGCCCTCGGCAAAGATAATTGATCTATTAGTGCAGATACTGATAATTGGGCTTATCGTTTAAGCAATTTAACAGCGGCGTGGCCAGTCGACGATCGTCGTTCGTCGAAGGTTGATCACCACTGTGAGCATTCAGCGATTCAGGGTCTGTTGGGCCCTTCTACGATAATTACACGGTGCGAGCTGCGAGTCGGCTCAGGAATATATGTTCGATCGGCCGGTTTTTGAATTATTTGAAAAGAGACAGACCCTGGTATAACCGCGATATTATGGTATCGCGATTCCTCCTCCTCCAACCTTCGATCCCTTTTCTTCCTTCTTTTTCGACTTTTTTAACCTCTGCCTCCCGCTCTTTATTTCCTCTTTATTTACTTCTTTTGCATCCTCGCCTCTCTTTGAGCGCGGTGCCCAAGCGCGCTTTCGAGAATCGCGAGAGAACGCTGCTCCGACTTTTTCGACGTGGCCATTCAATTTCCAAGATGAATCTTCCTCGTACTTGCTTTATTCCCCACAGTTTTTTGGCCATTGAACGATAGATAGACTGTAGGAAAATCACGAGTGTGAATTTATCTTTTCAATTAGAAACGGGGATCGGCAGTAAACGATAGACGAGCTGCAGACGTCTTTCTGATTTAAATACTTTAACGAACGATTAGATTAGATAAGAATTGTATCAAATTCCACTTTTTTTCCAGTCATTATCTTTTCAGTAGTTTCGATCCGCGATAGTAATTCCCTCGAATTAATTATCAGGAATTCGTGACACGGAGTCGTTCGCTTATCGATCAGACGGTTTATCAGCTTCTGGATCGGATTCGATAAAAACAGCCTGTATGTTGGACATTGCGAATCGCGTGCAGAGATTTATGGCTCGTGATTAGCTAATCAACCCATCTCGATCACGCAGAGCAACGAAATGCATTTTCGAGGATCGATTTTAAACCCTCTTCCCGTTATTACCTGCCTCAGAAAAACAATGGTCCCCTATAGATGCGCTCGTCCGATCCGAATCGCCACGACGAAACTACATCCGTCCCTGGTTGCAGATGTTATAATTTCGAAATAGCATAATTTCCAGCCAGCCATGGAAGATCGCTTTTAGATGGGTGAAAAAAGATGCCAAGTTTCGAGTATCGCGTTCTCAACGACGACAGAGCCACGCACGAATTACAGCAACGTAGATCGAACGAATCCGATGAAACAGAAACTTCTTCAAAAACGCGATTTACAAGGCGAAGAAATTATCGAAACGCGAGATCACACAGTTCAGCTTCGTTCTCGCGAACTCTGTTCATCGATGCATCGATTCTCTCGGCTTAAAATCTGATTTCCAAAAAAAAAAAAAAACGACTCTACGCCCGCTTTTTCGTATTCGCACGCGCGATCTCGTGCCCTCGCGCATAACGATTTCGCCGCCTGCTATTAAGTTCAAGTGCAAGCAATCAGTTGATTTACTCGTCGTAACGCTCGATAAGCAAATAAGATACGTCTACGCGAATTCCACTCCGTTCTTTCATTCGTCCTCATGCAAATACGAATTTGCATAAAAATCCACGGTCTACTCAATTACAAACGTAGATTTGGACGCACGAGTCTGCACGAAGGTACGAGCGAGGAGGATAAGCTCGTTCGACGAGCGTCAAAGGCGAGCGTGATAAAACGACGAAAAAGGCGTAGCTATGAATTCTGGAGACAAAGGAGGAATGTAATCAAGAAATCAGGGAACAAGAGAGAGAGAACGGGGGAGGAGAAGGGACAAGAAGAAGACGACGCAGAGGAGAGACAAGATCGGCATTGGCAAAAGGCATAGGTACTGGGCCGGTCGAGATCGCAACAAATGACTGTGTTTAAACTTGAACGTGACAAAATTTAAAAATCCCGCCCGAGGCTCGTCGAATGGTGGGGGAGTAAGGGTCCAGCGGCGGCCGAAGGGGTGGGGAGATAAAGGTCTGCCTTTCTTTCTCTTTCTCCTCTCTCGCTCTCTGTCTCTCTGTCTCTCTCTGTCTCTCTCTCTCTCTCTCTCTCTCTCTCTCTGTTTCTTCTTTTCTATCCCTTTGCCCTGCTTTTACGTCGCTTCGTATTTCGCCTCTCTCCTTTTGTTCTTGGCCAGGCGCACGCATTTGCGCCGCGATTCGAATTTCTTTTCTGCTGTTCGCTCTCGCGCCGGCCAGACCTCTCGTAATTGGCGCGGCGACTCGGGGGTTGAATTGGGGTGCGCGTCGATTTGGAACGCCCGAGGCTTGCCCCGAAATTTTAATCAATTCCGACCTTCGCCCTTACCGTTCGCCGTTACTCTTCGTTTCGCTGTTCTCGCGTTGGAAATCGCTACTAGCAACCAAGAGTCGGCTCGTTCATTCGGATTCTATCGACAGATCCGTGGATACTCCGCTCAAGCTGTGGGATACTTTTGATCGATCCCGATCTCCGTCTTTGCTATTCATCGTTGTTCTTCGTTTCAGTATCCTCGGCGTGGGAATTGCTAGCTGCGAGTACTTTCTCGAACGAAGATAGTCGACCAATGTGTTACGAGATAGTGAACCAATACTCGTGGTAGTATAACTTTCGCACCTTTCAATGTGAGACCTATACCGTTCTTTCTCTTTCGATAAATCACTATTTCGATCGATCGGAGACGCCGCTTTATTGCTACGTTTTGTCATTTTCTATCGATATCCTACTTCGAAGCTGTAAAATTCGCTAGGAATAAATGTTAAAATATCTCGATTTAAATGAATCCGATCTTCGTATCGACGCAACGAAAGTGTTTAAGCATCGGCCCGTGCCAGTCGGTTCAGTATCCGATAACATTTTCACGATGGGACCAGCCGTTTTAAAACTCGAGCGCGTGGTCGTCTTAGAAACCAGGAATTCGTATTCCCGTTCGACGATGGACGTGGATCGTTACCAGCAGAAAAATCTCCGACAAGCGCGCTTTGGAAGTCCAGCTCGGGAGAAATGCCATGGTCGGGCAATTAATCATATTTCGAAAATCATTCCAGCAGCGCTGAGATCTGGCCGGTCAGATAGAGTCGGAGTGCTCCTCGAAACTCCAGAGTCATAGGGAGCCAACTATACGCGCAGGGTGTTTGACCGAGCAAAGCTCTTTCTCTCCAAAGAATCTTTCTCGTCTGTACCTTCCTTTTTTTTTCTCCTTTTACCTCTCTTCCTACGTTTTCTTCTTCTTTCCTTTAATACATTCCAACTCGTTCGGAGACTAACCGGAGGGGAAGAAAAAAAGAAAAACGAAAAATTCACCCTTCGACCGTCGGTGGTTCTAAGCCGGTGGTGGTGGCGTTTCTGAGCTTCGCCAATTTCTCCACGTTGTCGAGCCATTTCCGGCGTACGAGACATCTTCGTTTCGTCCGCGAAAACGGGGCACGGAGACGGGCAGTGGCCAATTTCCAAGAAAGATCCGCGCAATCAGACGCGATCGAGGTGTCGATTTCGATCATGCCAAAGAAATAATAATTTCGGACTTGTACCGTTGCGCTGCACGAAGGCGAAATCGAAGAAGAAGAGGAGAGTGAAGAAGGTGGACGGTGAAATAAGAGCAACGATTACAAGGGAGGAAAAAAAGGGGGGAGGGATGGGAGGAAGAGAGAAAGAGAGAAAGAGAGAGACTGTCTGGTCGTGATGTATTAGTTTCAACGCATACAGAGAACCGTCCCGAGCCTCCGTGGCCATTACAATGCGTCGAGGAGCTCTCCAGTTCGAGATATCTCGAATCGGAGCGCGTTCGATTCATTTAAGAGATAAGATCTTTCGTTCGAAATATGAATATTATATTATAAGCGCAGTCAGTGCTGGTTTCTCTTCCTTTCGTTCGCTGGCCTTTTGCTCCAGTCTCTCCCCTACTGTTCCCTTCTTTTTCTCTTTCTTTCTCCGTTTCTTCTTTTTCCTCTGTTCCCTGCGCCTGCCAAACCGAATGCCTGCATTACCACAGCAACTCGACTGTTCCTCCCCCCTCCCCGCTCGCCGTCTCAACCCTTTTCTTTCCCGATCCCGATCATCTTCTCCGCAGACCGACAGAACGTGTGATTAATTAACACCTTGCGTTTCCACTTTTCAGTTGCTTGCCTCTGCCTCTCTCCTATCTTATCGAGTACGCCCCCGTTCATAAGCACCAAGACACCTACGAAAAGTCAAAGCTACTTCGAATCTCTACTAAACGTTCCTATCGTTCAGCTATCTTGTATTTCTCGTCGTTTCGATTCCACGATCCTCGTCAATGACCTCACGAGCCAGATTCACATTTTACCCGGAATCTCCTATCTGATCTTCAAATTTCGTCCGATGAATTCTAGATTGCGCGGCCGTGGCAGCGACGCGTAATCGTCGATTCGTTGCTTCTCTTCTTTCCACGAACCTTCGTCGCGTCTCGAGAATCGCCATTTTACGCCAATACAAAGTTAGACGTACGAAAGCTAACGGCAAGCGTATTGTCCTCCCTAGTCCAGATGGAATTTTTCCAATTTTGAAGATATTCGGATATTCGGACTCGTGTTGGCAACCTTCGAAGAGAAACTATGTAAATACGAAACATTGTAAATACTTCGTTCAGTCGTAAATACTAAATACCTTCAATGGAAGGAAACGCAGGAACGTCGCGAAGAAAACGATGGAACTTTGCTTTTTAAACGATAAACAGGCCGTTTGAACTAAGAGAGGACTCGTGGACGATGGTGCGTACGTGTACGCTGCTTCGTTAAACGAATCAAACTCGACGAAACCCCCGTGGAATCCGCGATCAATCGTCATGAGAGAGGCAGAGGCTACCATGGCGAATTCCATCGTGTGATCGACAGTCGTACAATAAAGCGGAGCGAGGGGAACGTTCATGTATTGAAAGTGTATCGAGAAACCATGCAAGAAGCACGGCTGTTGAGAGGGGGGTGTAAAGAGACTAGAGAACGGATCGTGGGACGTGGACGAGATAATAATAATAGATGATCGTGTATTACAAGCTATAAACGTCAGTCGGCTGCGTTTCGCCTTTTATTTTCCGCGAGTGGTCGCGTGTGCACGCGTAAAGCGCGCAAGAACCGCCCCGCTCGCGGTCCAAGACTTTAACATCCCGGTGTAATCACTTTACCGCAAGCTTTTAAACGACATTCTGATCGTGCGTGTATTCCATCTTATTGTTGCAAGAACCGAGTCGACTGTAATTTCACCGATGCTACCGAAGAGAATGAACCGTGGCCCCGCGATCGTAGCTCGCGCGGCCTCCGCCTTATTAGAATTTAGATTGAAAATTAAGGATTCTGTATACTTTCGACCCTCGCGGCTCGAGACCATGTCAGGATTCGTTTTCACGAGATGATTACTTTTCCATGTTTCTATCGTTGGACGATACTTTGATCGTACTCGGATCTTTTCTTCTTTCTTTTCCTTTTTTTTTTTTTTTTTTTTTTTTTTTTTTTTTTTTTTTTTTTTTTTTTTTTTTTTTTTTTTTTCATTCCACACGGCCCCTCGAGTTAAACGTTTGCGTGGCACTAACGCGATACGTTCCACTAATAAACCTTCTCGTCTCGATGAAAATTGAATCCTGAAATCATTTCGCACACTACAGTCCATCCTTTAATCCAACCGCATCGGAGGAGAATAATTTGCATTTAGAAAAATATTATCGGCCTTTAAATTGGAAAGAACTACTTTCCGAAGTTGGCTGCTTCGAACGATTGATAAATCCAGGCTCATTCTGATTTTTATACCTCGTTCAGCCACGTTTCTTTTAGCGACTGTCCTAAAATCGATCTTCACACAGGTGTTTCAATTTATGAAAATATCATCCTCCTGGTTTCATAGTTGATCGAGTTGTATAATTCTACTCTCTGCCAGAATCGCTCGAGGAAACGCAATGGATTTTTTACAATGATAAACGTAGGACATATTTAATGAAATAATTACATTACCTTACATTATCTACTTGCGTTTCTATCCCTGCGTGTTTTCACAAAACGACTTCCAGATATGTACGAAACAGCGAACGAAATTAAACCAAACAAACTGCTATTTACTCGTACTTGATTCCGCGATTATAGCTCTTGGTCCGGTCTACTTAACAAATAACCAGATATTTCGCGGAAAATTATTGCAGAGATTCGCTGTAGGGCTGGAAGGGCCCCAGCTGGCCCCGACAGATTGTTTTGTAAAATAATAAAATCCTCGAACGAGACGTAGTCGGATGATTTTTCGAGGAACGAGCCAGAAAGAATGCTCGGGGTTACAGAAAGGATTCCCGGTGGAATCGTGGCTCATAGGTGGAGGATTTCGAGCCTTCGTCGTCCCCC
>JACXIV010000115.1:1868260-1917497 GCA_014737475.1 Bombus confusus
AGAGAGAGAGAGAGAGAGAGAGAGAGAGTGGGAGAGAGACGTATAGGTTGGGGCCCATGGACCCTTTTTCGAGCCAGTCTCCCTGTTTCCTCCCCCGCCACAACCCACCAAGACCCACACGGTTGTTCACACACGCGGCCGATATGAGTACACGCACGTTGATTTAATCTCCGCGTACGTCCCTTATATGTATGTTAATGTAACGTGCAGGGGAATCGGGATTAGGTCGGCCAGCCAAGGTAAAATGATATTTCGAACCGAGAGCGAGATCGTCTTTGAGCATTCTGCACTTGCAGACACTTCCAAGTTCCACGGTTGCAGAGAAGGGATGTTTTCAAAACACACTGCACGGAATAGTTAGACGATCGTCGATGCGAACGATTCTATCGTACGTATCAAGTAAACAGAGTTTACATTTCTGTAAGATACGTCGAAGCGATCGAAGTTCGTCGTGTATTTTCATCTTTTACGAGAAGCTGCACAGTGCAGGCTGTGGCGAAATAACGAAGCCACATTTCATATTATTGTCTATCAGTTAATCGTTCAAACGAAGGAAAAGGAAAATTACCTGCCTTGGTCGGCAAGTTCAGGCACTCGGTCTCTTTGGCTTGGAGTTCGAATGGCGTGCAAGCGTTATTCGAAGAGGATTTTTCATTTCTTCAAATTTCTTTTACAACTAAAAGTTTCCCGAGCATAGGTGAAGATGAGTCTACGAAGCTGCCTAAACGATCGATCAAAGGATCGCGTTTTTCGACGCCGAACAGAGTGCGAAGATACGCGTTTAACTCGACGACCAATTAGGAGGTCAGTTTCGGTAACGTGGAAGTGATTATCGAATTTCAAAATTGCTTATGCCGTTTTTTGCCTGTGGTCGTCGTTTGAGATGGACAAGCTGGCAGTTTCCACAGGAATCTCATCCTCGCGGAACGAGAACGTGATCCGCACGAAATCACTCACGAGGAAAGAATCATCGACACGCGTGCTTCCGTAGAAAAGGAAGGAGAGCACGAAAGAGAAGAAAAGGGGAAAGAATTCCCCCTAATTTTTTCCCTGCTCGACGAATAAACCGAACTTCTGCGTTCCTCTTTTTATCGGTCACGTTCGCCCGCCTCGAACAGTCCTCTCTCGTTGCTCGGTCCTCGGGGGCATTATCGTGATTATGATTATTTAAATTTGTTTCTTTTGCCTTGCGGACTCGAGAGCGGCGTTTGAGCGGCAGGCCCTATTGTTCGATTATTTGAATATCGAACGTACGCGGACGGACGGGAATCGATTCGTGGAGCCTAATGGGGATTACACGGCCAATCAGCCTTTGCTAAGGCCCAGCTCTTTCTCCCTCTTCGTTCGTCTCCTCTTTCCTACCTCCTCCTCTCTCATCTCCCTCTTTCTCATTCTGAAAAGCATCTCCCATGGTATTTACCGATTAACTCGATCGAGTCCTTAACGATTCGCCGGTTACAGAATAACGATTCCATCAGAAGCATAGAGATATTGGAAACTGAACGACTTGACACACCATTAATATCAACGTTTTCTTTCTTCTTCTGTCGTGCTGATCTTCCACGAAGTTACGCATTGTACTAACTGCTCCAATTTTTTTCTTTTGTTAGCAGTTTTTTTTTTTTATATATATAATTCTATGTTACGTTTACGATACGTTTGCTTAAATCGATACAACGGTGGAACATTTGAACTCGTTTAGCATGTAGGCGCTGTCCAATCGGACTGTACCTGGGTTTGGACCACTACAAACGAGGATCACGTGTTCGTTGAAGAAAGACGGAGTAAGAAGAATCCTCTTTCGTAGCCTTTGGTATGGTCGTTGTGTACGAAATATTAGCTAGCTCCGCTGGATCATTTTTTGACGCGCGATTTCCTCTTCGACAGACCGGGTCCCTAAATCTTTTCACAAATTGTCATTGCGGTCAAAGCATTATCACACTACGTCGTTTCGATCTCCGCTTCGATCTTATTTCGTGGCAACGAACGTTCGACGAATTCTATTTCTGAATAATCGCGATATTGATAATGATGGAAACGAACGCTGCGTGACGTCAACCGGTTGAAAAATAATATATACAGTCGGTTTCATTTTCTCGCGTGTCATCAAGTTTGACTGTTGAGATGAAATTAGAGTTGATTCGCGGTAATCCGACCGATAAATCGACAGTTGGTTCGATAAACCATCGGTGCCCTCCTTGTATTTACTAAATACTCGCGAGATGCGTGTTCCTTTTATTTCATTGCCAGTTGCTCGAGCTGAGGCTCGAACGAGCGCCTCCTCGGGAACTCCATTTTTCACCTTTATCGTTCCTTAACGCTTTAACTTGAGCGTGGTTTGACGAGCATGCTTTAAAGACGTGTTAATTTTTAAACGTTGAAAGGACCGCGGCTTCCAGTCGTGCAAACTAAGAAAGATTACCCTAGACCCGCCGATGATGAAGTACTTTCGGAATTTTACATGTCGCCTAATACGAGAAGCAGAGAAGCTGCTTCCTACTTTCGATCGCTCGGTTTTCCAATTTGCAATCTCACGACGAGACAGAAATTCTCAGAATTGTTCGTGTTGGAAACTAAGAAAGGACGACGTATCTTCAGAAATCTTACGCGTCACCAAATTCGAGAGACGAAGAATCTGCCTGCGATCAAATCGTTCAATTTTTCAACGAGGAGTCTCACGACGAAGAGGACGATTTCCAAGGTTTCTCGAGAATTAAGAAAGATTACTATGATCCTACGACGACGGCGTGCCTTTTGAAATCTTCCGTGTCGCTGAATTCGAGAAACGGAGGACCCGCTTCCAATTAAATCGCTCGATTTTCAAAAGAGGAATTCCAGGTTGAAGAAAGACGAAATTTCGAAGGCTGCGCGCTGCGTAAGAAACAGTACGCGAAACCATTCGGCCGTTTTTCTCTCTTCTCGTACAAAGGTCCCTCTGCTCGTTTACCCAGCTCCCTCTTCTTCGCCGGAGCGCTAGCAGTCGCGGCTGCTTATTAATTTCTGCGCACGGTTTGCTCTCTTTGTGCAACGTTATGGAATCTCTCCGCTGCGTTTCTCGAATCGCTCGTCGATTCTCGATCCCTCCATGCTCTCTGATCCATCCCGCGTCCTCCCTTTAACGCGTTCTCCTTATTCCTTCTCTTTCGTTCTTCTGCTCTGTGTTCTGTGCGTGGGCAGCCAGCTCTCGACGTGGTGCGCCACAGAAAAGGAGCCAAAGGCGAAAGGGAAAAAGAAACGAACACGACGACGACGACGACGACGACGAAGGAGAAGAAGAGAAGAAGGAGACGAAGACGAAGACGAAGACGAAGACGACGAAAGAGAGGAGTTTTTGTATTCCAGGAACGCTCGTTCGAATATGAATATGCATTGATTGACTCGTAATTGCGAGCTACTTCACCGGCCGCATTGTTCCCGGTTATTTATTATCCAACTGGACATTGTTTAAACGCGGTAACGAAGTATTCAGCGGTCCGTGGAAATTTATTTGACAGATCCCTTTGACAGCCACTTTCGGACCAACGATTTATCTTGCACCCGGTATACGACACGATGAAGCTCCCGAAATTTGCCTTTCCTCTCTCTTTCTCCTTCGTCTCGCGGACTCAGGCCTTTCTTTCTGCGGCTAAGACTCGCGAATTTAGACTTTCGAGCGAGGAAACGAAGGAGAAAGAAGAGCAAAGAAGAAGGAGGCTATGAATGTGGGATAATTGGGGATATCGACGTATTGTTGGCTTCGACAGAGAGAATATTCTGCCGGGACCTTGTCCGTGTCGAGATTAAGTGACAACGAGATAAAAGTAACTGCGCGTTCGATATTTAAACGGTCCTGATGGGCCCACGAACAACAGAAAGGGTTAAAGCGTGGAAAGACAGAGAGAGAGAAGCGAGATCGATGTTTAAAGGGGTGCCAAGATGGAAGCGAGAGATCCATCGGGCGGTCGAGGTGTTCAGGTTCCGAGGCATCCTTTAAAATTGGAATAATAATGTTCTTTCATCTCTCTGAACTCGAAATGATGACTCGACGCCTTTCAACATTGTGGGAACAAAAATCGGTTAGAAACGCGTCGGCCGGTTTCGTCTCTTTCTTTTTCCTCCTCGTCCTCTTCTTCGTCGTTTCATTTCGTCTTCTCGTTGACGAGAAGACAGATAGAAAAAGGACAGGGACAACGGCGCTTCTTTCCATCTACCGCGTCGCGCTCCATTGGAAAATTTCACGTTGCACAGCAACGTGGCATTGTTTGAGTCCGATATTCTTATTTGGTTAGAAAGAGAATAGAAACAAGATAATACACGTATCCCGCTGAGGATACTAATATTCCCGTTCCATATTCTTATACGGAGTTTGAAAGAGGAGAATCGCAAATGAAATTCGACTCCTAACGACGAATCCAGATACAATCTGGCCGCTTGAAACAATCCTGATGTATAGAATCATCTAGGAAACCAGTCGGAAAAGATTCACCGAAGACGTATCCATCCAATATTCCTGAAAATACGAGTTCTCTCGTAATCTCCTGCCCGTAGATCGTAAAAACGAACGATCGATATTTCGAGTAAGCGGATTTGATAGACGCGTTCGGAGGAGACAAGCTGCGAAGCTCGAGGCTAAGCGGACCACGGTACGACGACGCTTGGATGGTTTTCGTGAGCAAAGATGATTCGCGAATGCTTGCGCCTACCTCGACAAAAGATATTAACGATGCTATTGAGAGGCAGATGAAATTAAAAAGAAACACGAACGACGAGCAGATCGACAAAGGGAAGAGACGATTTGTAATTAATGCGAGTGTGTTAGAGGGCAGAAGAGGAAACAGCGGGACCAGATGAAGTATGGCGAAGGGTGGGGATCGGTAGGGAAAAAAATGACGTAAGTCATCCTACGAAGCATTAGATTGAGCTTGATTACGAGTAATTATTCTTACAGCACGGTTTCGTACGTCCTTATAACGGCTGGTAACGAGGCCGGCGATCTTTGATCATTGCCTCGATCGAGATACACATCGCCGGCGCGTAAAACGCGTCGACCTCAGAGATTGATCAGCCTTGTCCTTCGATCTTGCGCACCTTTTGGAAAAAGATGGCCGCGACTGCTTGTCCGCTGGAAATCGAACAATCGCGAGTACGAAGCTGCAAGTATGCGTTCTATGCGCCAACAAAGCCGCAAGAACCGTGCTAGCGGGGAAGACAGAGACAGACAGATTTATCGTTGATTTATATGTGACGACGTGCTCGCAGATATAGAAACATAGCGGAGACAAAGACATATGGCGCTAATGAGTTACGATACAAGGAACTTAACGAAATGGAATCGTAAGAGCGAAAAGCGGAATGCGAGCACGAACTTTGGAGAAAGTAAACCGCGGCACCGAGCGATAAAATATTCAGCTTAATAAGGAGGAATAGATAATGGATGTTTAGTCGGCGATCGGGGAACAGCGATGGAAATCGAAGAAGCCTGCTCGACACGTTCGATCGCACAGGTTCGATACACGCGTCGGTTGGTTCGCTGGCATGTCCCGGGGGGACACTCGATGAATAACGAACGTCTTTTCCACGCCTCCGAAATGTTGGTGATTAGCCGTGAAATATCGGTTTTCGTATACGAAGAAATTACACGGAGGGCGGGGGGAGTTCGTGACGAAAAATGGAGCGGAGAGAGGTGGTTCGTGAGAGTGAACGTTCGCCGGCGAAGAGACGATGGAGGATTTCGAGGAGAATATAAAAGCTCGGGCATCGGCTTCCACGGTACCATAAATAATGGCGGGCGCTAATCTACGTTCATTAATTCGTCTCCGGGGGATTCATCTTTAGCGGTGCTGCAAAAAACCGAGCAAATAGATGGAAAATCGCGGTGGGTCGAGAGGGATGCGACGCGGCGATATGGGAGTGGCCTAAAAACACCGCGGCGAGAAACCGATTTGAGAACCAGTCGAACAATTAAACGTCTGCGGGACAACGATGAAGCGAGCGAAACGGGAGTGGAAGACGAGGAACGGATGGACGGCGACCGCGTGGACGAAGATGACGAAGGAGAGGAAGGGAGGAGGGAGAGAAGGAATAACACGGAGGAATAACATCGAAAAAGCAGAAGAAACGAACGACGGAGGAGAGTAGAAGCGGAGTAGAAGAGAGTAGGAGTGCAGCCAGTCGAAAGTCCGGGAGGGAGAAAAAAAGGATGAAAATCGCGGTTGTAAAATCCACGCGGGTTGCACCAAACGCAATTAACCGCTAAACCCGAATCCCCATAGGGGCCTGGGATGTGGTGTATATAGGTGGAGAGAGAGAGCGAGAGAGCGAGAGAGAGAGAGAGAGAGAGAGAGAGAAGGAGAGAGAGAGAAGCGAAGAAGGGAAGAACGAGGGAGGAGAGTGGAGAGACGAAAGAAGAACGAAAGAAGAAGAAAAGAAGGAACGAGGAAGAAAGAGGAAAGAGAGCATCCATAGTTAGAGAGGGAGAGGGGAGTGGAGAAAGGAGGAAGAGAGAAGGTAGGAAAGAGAGGAGAATCTGGCCCTCTCGACGACTACTTTCGGTCTGGCCAGCCCTGCCAGCCCTTAGGGCTCCAGACGGAACGCTTTTAAAATTTATTGACAATCATAAATTTCGAAAATAAAACCTTATATTCCCGGGCGCGCGCGCGCGCGCTCGCGTCCGCGTGCTCCCTGCCACTCGCATAACCTCACCGCGTGTACCGACTTGGTATCCGTTTAAGAGTGTTAGTGCCGGGTTTGTGACTCTTGCAGAGGCTGCATACACGGCTGCTGCAGAAAAGGTTTCGCAGACGCGAACGGGCCCCGAACTTCGTTTCTCCTCTTTCCTCGTCGCTGAGTCGCTCCACCACCACCGAGTAGTAGTCTGGGATCGTTTTCTCTTCCGTTGCTCCTTTTCTCGGGGTGCTCGAAACAAAAGAATTCGTTACGAATTTGCCTCCCCCCCCCCTCCCGCCGCCGCCGCTCTTCCTCGCCTCTCCCCGCCGTTCTGTTTCTCTTTTCTCCTGGAACTGCTTTCGTTCCCTCGTTCCATCGTTCGCGTTCGTATTGCCTCCGCTCCTCGACGCCGGGGTACACTTGCCAATTTTTCGTCCAACGTGTCCCCCTCTCCACCTCTCTCCAACCGCCACCCTTTCACCCCGTTTTGCTTTTCGATCTTTCGCCTTCTTATTTTCTCCGCCGGAGCTGTTATTATTTGGCATTGTTCTAAACCGAAGAAACGATCGATGCGTTCCCCTTTTTCGAAGGCCTATGTCCGCTTCCCCTCGAAGAAAAGAGGAAAAGAAAGAATCAGTCGTTGGAACGATGCCTTCCAACGATCTCATGTTAATAAGCGGCTCCCCGGCTTTTTCTGACAGCTATTGTAATGACTTCTTATTCGATCCTTTCGCCTATCCGTCCCGGTTATCTCTGCTCCTGGTATGCGTCCGACCGGCGGGATCATCCCCCTGGAAATTCTCACGATTTCTCGTGGTGTCCACTCTTAATCTCATCGTCCATCGTATCTCCAGAAAGCGATACAGGCATCGACTGGGATCGTTTTTGGAAATATACCCGCGGTTCAGGCAGTCTTCCATTTATTCGTGCCGTGCTTTTCTTTTCTTCCTTTTTTCTTTTTCTTTTTCTTTTTCTTTTTTTTTTGTATTCGGAAGAACATCTCTTCTTCCTTTCACGACATTTTAATAATCGGTATAAATTATACTGGACTCTACCGAGAACCGTTCCAAAGTAAGCAGTGACACGGGGAATTAAGTCCCTGCGAGCCGACAGTTTCTTCAGTCACGTGTCCGTGTGTTTCCTTTACATATCGCCATCGATCTTCAAGGGCCAGGCTCTTCATCCGGCATTTGAATACGATCTCGCTTGCTGTCGATCGATTCCTGAAGAAGCCGTCTTTCTAACGAACGCCCGTTTTAAGCCCTCTTTTCTTTGGCGCCGGCTATCGTCCCGCGCATCGCGCAGCGCGTGTAAAAAATTTTATTGGCAGTTCGAAGGCGTACGACGTCCAGCCGGCGCGGTGGCGCGCAAGAAACAAGGACGAACGACTCCTAAATCGTCGCGTTCGATGGCTGGAAAGGGGGCCTCCGGATGGATCCACCCGCGCCTGTCAGCCGCGTCATTCACAGAGAATATCGCGTGTCGTGTTTCATTCGATCGTCTCGAATTGTTATTTGTGGTATCGTTGCACGGATGGATTTTTAAACACGTCGAATTCCAGGGCTGGCACCGCTTATAAACACCCGGCTTGCTCGTTCCTGATCGCCAGCAGTACGGCCAAGCACACCGGACAGAGACAGGCGACGACGAAGAGAAGAGACAAGCCTCGGGATTGTCCAAGTTTATTATACCCGTAAGCGAATTATCGATCGAAACGAGTCGAGTGATCAACTTGATCGACTAATGAATTAAATCTACGCTGTCACGCGGAAGTATTTGCGCACCTATCATACGAAACTTTTACTCGGACGCAAATTTTAACGATCGTATTGCTCACATTTGATATCAAGCTGAAAATGTACGTGGAAACTATTTATCGGATATTTATCGGAAATACGTATCCAGTAAAAGATTGGCGCACAGCATGAATAATCATCTCAGGCGTGTAATAAGTGTTACGTATCGACTCACTGAAAATATCGTGGATTATTAATATAACGAATAATTCACCGTTTAGATACCTTTATGATTTTCGAGAAATATATACTTTTATCGAATGTCCTGCAACTCCTACTACATATGTTCAGACTGGCTTCAAACTTTACCAATACGCTCATGATAGTCGAGTCTCGTAACAACGCTAATGAATTTTCAATATGTTTCCTATAACCCACGTAATATATTCGCAAAAGGTATCTACAAGTGTTTTGGAGTATTTTCGTGAGTCTGTTCATGGCTGACGATAATGTTATTTGGTGAAATCTGGTTGTTTCGTGCAAAGTTTAAGATCGTGTTTTAAGACGTCGAAGCTTAGATGACTCGTACAAGCTTGCTTCGCTGTTTCTATGGGTAGATACCTCTAATGGAATATTGGCTTCTACAGTTTCGTAACGTTCTCCTTACTTTAGCTACTCCATTTCAAACTTTTCTCTCGCGTGACAATTTTTGTCACATCGAGGACACTGTCTCTCTAGATTCGGAAACACGCAACGGGATCTCGTACGTGGATCGATCGTTCGCGTTACACTTAGCCGAGCCTTTTTAATCTCCTTCCGGATCTAATGTTTTCGTCGCGTCTGACTCGAACTGGCAAATTCCCCTTCGAGTTATTCAAATTAGTACATTATCCATCATGCGGATGTCGAAAGAACAATGTCAGGAAACGAAGTCTCGTAGCCTCTGGATTCGAGAACCTGAAAAATTATGCAAGTATAGTGAAAGGCCAGTTCGAAACCAGTCTCTAAACCTTCCCACTCTTAAAAAAGAAAAAAGTCCGAACTAAATCCATCGAACTCGCCTCGCCTTCGTTACTATTGGTTTCTTTGAATAGTTCGTAGCGAAATTTAGAAAAAATTTGGCGCTATTGTTCTTACTAGATATTTAAACAACGCATACATACCGCTGTATCTTTTGGCGACTCTGCTGTTCGTCGCGTAGCTTCATGATCGTTTATCCGCGAAATCGGTTTTGTATGTTTCTAGAGTATTCCGTTTCTTGTCATTAGGAAGTGTTTCGCGAAAAGAAGAATATAAATGAGATGAGCTAAATTTTTGACGAACGACGATCTCAGTATCGAATAGATATGCTTACATATACTTAAAATCGCTTCACTCACAGATGTCTCCGTAGAACTTTGACTTATTACTTTCTTATTTACACTTACTTACTTACTTACTTACTTACTTACTTACACCTTAATTGAAATTAGAGTCTCGTTCGAAGCATACTTTGCGCACTCGACATAATTTCACGGCATCCAAATACTCGCGAACAGAGAAACAACCTGGCAAGGAATTTTCAATAATTGTTCTTGATTGTCTGATTGAAACTGTCCTCTTGAAAATATCAATTATCACGATATTAAATATACTCTTCAAGAATAGGTCGTAGGTTTACCACCTATTTTTAGAAAACTTACATCTCCCAACGAACGTAATTAGCGCTAAATGACGTGGAAATAAAAGAATGAAGAAAAATGAACTTTCCATGTGTTTCTCGTGTGCTGTGCACTTGGTATCCATATTTGTGGCATATGGTTAGGTGGAGGATCGCGTTAAAACCTCTGGAAAGGTGGTCGAGCAGAGGCTGTCGATGGGAGGGAGGGTCACCAGAATGAAGGAGGGGGGTCACGAGAGCGAAGAAGGGGGTAGGGGGGGGGGCGAATTCATCATCAGTCCAAGTCAGGAATTATAACGGAGCGATTCATCACGAGAGGCCACCGATCCGTCATGCCGATCCACGTGTGCAAGCCGTTTTTGAATATCCCGCGGACGTATATCTGTATATCTCAGTTAACCCACGTAATATCCAGCGATGGTTTTTCAGCGGCGACCTTGGCACGGCAGGCGCGCGTTTTAAAAAACTGTTTCGAACAATGCGCGGAATTTTTGCGCGGCTCGTCGTTCGCGCAAAATGCAAATCCCCCTCGGCTTTCTTGTTATTTATATCTGCCCCGTGATTAATCGACCGCCTCATTAATTATGACAGTCTATTACGTATGCATTGCACCGTGATCGCGGCCGAACCTCGACCACTCGCCTGTAAATTACCCTTTAAGACTCTCTTTGTTGTCATACAACGAAATCCAAAAGAATTCCCTTCCGCGGATCGTTGTCCGCGATCCCAAATGAGTTAATAATCGGAGCCAGAAATTTGTCATCTTTAGGGCAGAGGAAACGTGCTATAGGAAGCAGATACTCTTATTTTCTAACGAAGCTTCCCCCCTGCCCCTTTTTTTTTTCTTATCAGGTTCAACGATTCATTTTCATAGTACGGGATTTTTGCGACCGTACGAAAGTACATGCCGCTAACGATAAGTAAAGTGAAATTCAGTATGCGTGGAACAAAGTTCCTTAGGATTCGTTATCGATCATCGATAAACTTCAAATGTTGTTCAAATGTTTAAGATCTGGCAATAATACTTGAAAAGTAGACGCGATTCAGGTTTCGCGAGAATCTGATCGTCGATTCCGACGTAGCTAATATTAAAAAATCTAGACACTGAAACTTTTAAACTTGCTCGATTAGGAATCTTGTATCGCGGGTCATTTTTTGAGAAAGCTGGAGAATAGCCGATAGATGGATTATTTTTCCGTATCGTGGCAAATCAACGGCAACAGATTAGTGGCCCGGAGCGTTATTACGACCTATAAACTAGCGCAGGGCTCTGTACGCCGGCGGTAACATAAATTCGAGCCACTTTTAATTTCGAAGGCATGACTGGAAAAGTGGAGGCCGCGATCGTGCCTGGATCTGATATTTATCGCGGTGGTTCGTCGAATCGCGCTCCGTTTTTCTCGATTAAAATGAACGACAGTGTTTCTCGACGCGACTGCGGCGTACCAGGAAACGGAAGTGACGTCACTCTCGACGAGCTACTCCTCCGTGATCGCACGCCTCTGTGTGCTCGGTCGTTTCGTTTATTGGAATCGTTTGTTTGTCTTTGACCCCGATGGAATTTTATCGATGCGGTAGACTTTGCTCCCTTCACCGATCCGCCGTACGTTTCAAGAAACGATTTCTGTTTTAAAAGAAAATATGTCTCGATCGTGAAATGACCTTTAGAACGATAAACGATCTATACCTGTATCAGGAGCATCGGATAACCGTAAGGAAAATTTTTTGCACGTAGAATTAAACGAATTACGCGTTTTAAGAATACAGAAACTATCTTGCCTATCTTTTTCCTTTATTAATGGCTGGCCGATCGTGCGTTGGTACGAACACGTGCCAGGGAAGGGACCTGTTTAAATTCTCAGATGGACACTGACCGGGGAATCGAATAAGGTTTTCGAATTAACCAGGGCCCATTCAAAGAACGTACGTGCCTTCTATACGACACGGGCAGATACCACGACGAGAATGCCTTTTCAAAAGTCCTTAAACGCATGACTGTACTTATGATACGTGTAAATGGCCCTTGCTTCTATTACGTTGTCAACAACGACAAAGCTTTCTCGTTCAATGTAATTTACTACATCATCGCTACTCGCCTTCCCACGGAACTGCTCCAAATTCTTCGTATTATCGGCAAAAGGCAGCCCCCGGTCGAAATTACCTCACAACAGAGGCAAAGAAATTAGCATGGATTCAGCCAGTGGGCGAATTTAAATAAATCCATTAAACGTGCAGCCTGCCAACGTCACACGGCGATCATTTTGCTTTTTTTCCGTTTCCCCGATCGGCCGGTGGCCTCTGTATCAGCGGAGCAGCCTCCTTCACCTTCTCTAATTGACCACGATCCGCGATCTTGCACCCCCGTGGCCGATGGCGCGATGGAAGGGGGCCGGTTAGGCAGGGCGGGCGCGATTTTTGAAATTTCAAATCCGGATTTGCGTTGCAGATGCAGAAGCCCCTCGGGGCAATGTCGCGCTCGCGGAGTATAATGTTTTCCTCTCAATTAAGCCTTAATTAAGTTAAAATTAACATCGTGGATTTCTCCCTTCCCCACGCTCCCTTCCAGGGAGCACCCACCTCCAGTCCTCTCCAGCTTTGGGTGGCCTGAACCGCGTACAGCCGCCGCCAAAACACTGGCAGGTTATCGATTACACTTCGCTCGAGGAGCCGATTTCTCTCAAACGAATCAATCTCTCTCTCTCTGTGTCTAGAAGAAGAAGAAGAAGAAGAAGTAGAAGAAGAAGAAGAAGTACTCTTCTATATACTAATCCATCGAATAAGAAACATAATGTATATTCGTTGCTAATAAGACTAGGAAGAATCTATGGAAATTACGTGGCAAAAATGTTTAGGAGGAACGCATGGCTGATACCGTTAGCAGTTAAAAATCCGAGTAACCGTGACGCCGAAAGTGCAGTGTGATTTCAAGGGGCTGCGTGTTTAATCGAGGCAGGATTCGCTCGTACCAGGGGGTCCATGTATCACTCCCTTCATTTTCCATTCATCGCATTCAAGCTTACCCACCTTCTCTGGTTAGATATTTCGTCGGAGAAAACGCTTCATCATAAACGGTCGCGATCCTGCCGGCCTGGCGATCATCATCCGTCCGTCTATCTCGCTCTGTTCGAAAGCGGTGGCTCGAAACGGGCTCCGACTTTTGTCCGAGGATGTACGAGTTGGTGGCTAGCACCACCGCGAAGGTGTCCACCACCACCACTGCATACGTGTGGTATGGGTTCTACTGGGAATCGAAAGCCTTCAGATAAACCAGCCTTCATTAGGGCGAGGATGATCAGACAACGCGATGGCCAACGTTGCTGGCTGCCGTTGGTGCTGCTGGTGCTGTTGCTGATGCGCCAAGGGCTTGCACGGCCCGCTCACCACGACACATAGACGTGGATTGACCGTGGACACGTTACCAAAGGAGACGATCCTACGGTCCCCGTGTGTGTCCTGCCTCTGTAGAGAGCTGCCTCCTGTGTTCCTACTCACCGTGGGTCCCTTGTCGACGAAGGATTATGCTAAAAGGACACACGGGGAGCGCTTCCACGTCTCGAATTAGGAAGACTCTTCGCGAGTTTTATCACTACCGGAATTGTGTCCCGGGACCCTTCCCTCGCTGCGTCAACCAGCCTGCTACCGCGTAATCGATGAATAAGAATCGACCCGCGCTCTTTTGCTCTTTTACAACGACCGTACTTGCTCGCCACTCTTCTTCCTCCCTTTTCTTTTTCCAAGCTTCTACCGCGGAGAGACTTTGTATCATACACCATTGCTATCCTCGGAAAATTTTGCCGCTAATCCTTTCGTTCGATCGTCGCTGTGAAGCAGAATTTTTCGTCGTTGTCTCGACGATTCTACGATTCGCAGGGATTTTAAGATTCTCGAGGGAATTGGAAAGGGGGGATAATCGAAGCGTGCGATTTCTCGCGTGAAATCTGCGCGAGTAAGTACGTAAGACGACGGTGCCGTCATCGGGCCGGCAGTATTCAATCAAAGTGGCTAAAGAACTGGCCGGAACGAACGGTCGGTCACGTGTGGTTGCACGCAACGTGACGCGCAATGGTGCGTGCCTGGAAGCCCGGAGGAGCATGGAAACAGGGTTGGGACAAGCAATTTTCCGGAACGCCTCGGTTCCAGCCAACGATAGATTTCCAGAACGATTAGACTGCGCTGGTCTTCGTTTCAATTTCCTCCTTTTATCGGTGACCGTGTGGGACCACTGCCTGCCGCACTTACTCAAACCTCTCCAGTCACCGTTCGATTTTTATTCGATTCGCGAGCGAGCTCGTAATTCTATTGTTTTCACGGACTATTAAGTAGTCGGGTAATGGGCCACTTCCGGTTAAACGAGGATGCTCGTGAGCACCGGCAAGCTGAAACTCCTCGAATGCAGGAAAGGGCGCGGCCGCAGCCTAATTCCTTGAAAGATTAAGGAGAGGCATGGCCTGGCTCTCGACTTCTTCGACCTCCATTTCAACCGGCGACCTCCTCGTCCACCTTTTACCCTCTCGTCCCGTCTACCCTTTTGCGGCCCGACTATAACGCTCGTTATCCACGAACGAGTGGCTATTTCGCTTCCTTTCTCACGTCGTTTGTCCTCCCTCGCGATTCGACCCGGGCTAGATGATTTACGATCAATACTCGCGCGATCTCGCGCCGCTCCGCTCCCTGACGGACCTCCTTTTCCAACCGGCAGACAATCTTCCACACAAGATCAAGGTTTCTACCATTTCGCCGGCCTATCCGTTCTTCGAGATCGCTTAAAACGTCAGCCTTCTCCGTCAATTTTATATAATAAAGATGCAACAAGCGTTTTTTGTATCTTCGCCAGCCGTCCATAGGAGTTTACGACTTTGTTTGGTCGATTATCTAAGAGATTAATATCTGTCGCGAAGAATCGTCGATCTTCAGAAGCGAAATTGTTCCGCCAAGTCAGCGATAGTTTGACCGTTCTCCGTTTGGAAATGTTCAGCTATTTAATTGAAGTCTTGGAGGGAAACGTCCTTGGAACGAAGACGAGTAAACTATCGTTGGCATGTTCTTATATTCGCGGCTTCGTCGTCGTGTACTTCGCAAATATCACCGACTTGTACCTACGGCGCTACTTTGGCGAAACTTGTACAATTTTTTTGATCGCGGACATTTTCCCGCTTCGATTACTCACATAGAAACTCAGAATTTTCTATTTATATAACATTATTCTATTATTTCTCGTTGAAGTAAGTATTCGTCGTAATTTATTTAGTTTGATAGCTACGAGAAATCGTGTCACGTAATGTAGGATTGAAATTTGCGAACATCGAAGCTATTTATAGGAATTGCGAGGGAACTTTTTGTTCCCTCGGAGTTTGATTTGGCAGTTAGCGAGATCGCGGTGTTTTTTTTTTTCCTTTTAAGGTTTGAAGGAAGAATGAGAATAGCCTGTTCATGATAATCATGAATGAAAAAACGTTTTTCCATTTCGCGTTTACCAAAGGAATATTGGTAGAATGCAGCGACACACGTTAGCGCGTGTCGACGCCACAGTCGTGAGTAGAATGTCCACGACTGATTAATTTCCAGCGTTTAACCTACATGCGAGTAGTCTGGGAAGGTCCCTGTCAGACCGCGCGTATCATATCTACTCAAAACTTCTATGCTGCCACGTAGTATCGCGTGACATCGATCGGTACTCGATCAACGACTAAATTAATGACCTATAAACACCTATGAAACCGCGCGCGCGTGTGTGTGTGTGTGTTTCGTTCGAATTATATTCCAAATCTTACTATTACTAATCCGCGACTCGTACTTGATGTACTTATATTTGCGCTCGGAAATATTTTAGGCTTGAAAATTCGTTAGAGGTTTTCCCTCTAGTTTTCAAATAATAGTCATTGTCAAAACATTATCCGGTGTATAATTTTCTGTATCTACGTATGATTCGATCAAAGCCGTATTCCAAATTTTGCCAGTTAAGATATCAATTGGACGTCTATATTTTAATATAACAGATAATCGTGCTCCACGGTGTTTTACGCTCGAGACGTAATTGCAAATGCCTAAATTTCCTTTCTCTAGATCGAAGGTAGTCGTGAAAAGTTGCAGAATTCCCATCCGAAACATCTTCGATGGATAATTTGTCTCACATTCGTGTTGCAAAATATCCTGCGTTTGAAGGGCAATTAAAAGTGTCTTGACTTTCTCTCTAAACTCGGAATAGTGGGCCAAATTTATAGAGTTGCCGTCTAGAATACGTTTGGTGTCATGATCTTTTAACCTTCTTCTTCGACGTTCTTTGCGTATTCCAAGAAATCTAATTGCAAAAGCTTTCGCGTAAGGCGAGTCTCGAAAGGGCCGATCCTCGGCTGTACAGGGATGAAATAATCGAGACAGGGAGGAAGAAGTATCAGAGAGAGAGAGAGAGAGAGAGAGAGAGAGAGAGAGAGTGACGAAGGAGAGGCGGAGGAGGATAAGAAAAGGAAGAAGAAGAGCGTCATCGACGGTAGGAGAACGTTGTCTCCGGATCGGAACGCGCGCGTATCGAGTCGTCTACGTAAAAGTGCAGCTATAGTCTTTGGGTAGAGCGAGCTTTGGGAGAGAGAAGGAGTTTGCTTACTCGGTTTCACGGAGTAAAAGAGAGGAGGAGAGAGCTAGAGAGGGAGAGAGCGTCCTCCGGAGGCCCTCGAGGTTGGTCGGAGGTGGCTCCGCCTCGTGTCCGCCTCCAGAACCCGATTGGATGGCAAATTCTCCCGCCTCGAGGCTCATTTGTTTATTAATGTTGTAATCACCCGCGTGATCCTCTTTTGTCCCGTTCCCTCCGTCTCTTCCACACGGCTCTTGTCCCGCGGAATGCGACCAGTTTCGACTCGCTTCTTGCAGCCTCTCCTCGTCCTTCGGCTCTCCCTCTGCTCTCTCGCTACTCTTTCCTCCTTTCTTCCTTTCCTCCTTCTCTTCTTCCATCTCCTTCTCACGCTCCGCTTCCTCTATTCCCTCTCTCCACCCCTCAAACGCGAGCAAACACACCATCTCTCCCTCCGAAGCCCTCGTTCTCTTTCTCTGCGTTATCGCTCACGGTCTCGCTCATTTTCTTCTTCTCCTCCTCCCTCCCTTCTCCACCTCCTCCTCCACCAGCGTCACCTCCTCCACCCTTTCGCCGGTCTCTCTGTTCAAGAGGGACCAGAGAGAACTTCGTTTCTTCTTCTCATCGCATCGTCGTCGTCTTCGTCGTCGTCGTCGTCGTCGTCGTCGTCGTCGTCGCCGTCGTCGCCGTCGCCGCGTCGTTCCCCTCGTTCGCTTTTCTGCGTCCTTTTCTTCAGCCGCGGGTGGTTCCTTTTCCACCCGAGTTCGCGCCACCGCTCTCTCCCTTTCTCTCTCACTCTCCTCGCTCCTATTTCGTTCTTCTACCGATTCTCCTGTAGCTTCTCTATACGCTTCTGCTCTCGTCTTCGTTCCTCCTGCGTTCGGTTTGCTCGTTTTGCCCGCTGTCGATCGCGGTTCTGTTCGAATGCGCTCTTCGAATTTAAACGCGCCTCGGTGTCTCGTATCGCTTCGCAAATGAACGAATACCGTGGCTGCCGCTTTATTGCACGCCGGAATCATTCGCCGAGCTTTCGCTGGCCAGCCTCCGCGCTCTGTCGGCCGATCGCGAGTCTTGGACCACGGGTTCGCTGTCTGCCAGCCGAGCGTTTCGCTGCTTTTTGTCAAATACCATCGGCGAGGATTTCCAGCGCGAGATCATCGTGACGGCCTGTTTATTTGGCCTGTCTTCGACAGCGTGACGGCGACAGGAAACGCTCCGACGACGGGAATCGACGTTGAGGGACGTTTACTCAGCCAGTCTGACGTACCGTATGAAATCCAAGATGCCGGGCTAACGCCGGGACGCGACGTGAAACAACAAGCTCCGATGAAAGCACCTAAATAGTCGTTCCAGAACGGGGGAAACCGTACTCGTCTGGGTAAATCTTATTTTTGGACGATGTTCGATAAATTGTGAAAGCACGGATAGAAACTATCTTTTGTTTCGCCGTTTACGCGCTATCATCGGCTACGTGTAATTGCGTTCGAGGTTTTGAAACGCCGGGTTTCTCTTCTTTTGTCTCACACAACGTAATTACGTAGGCAGCGCTATTGTCTCGCCGTGACTTCTTCCGCGAGTCTTCTACAATGTTCTAGAGCCAACTGTTTTGCCCTCTCGACGTTTATCATGCTTACACAATTTTTTCTATAGGCACATCGTTTGTTATTCGCTGGAACACATCGATGAAAATATCACGACGACGATTTGTTAAAACGCAAGGATGTACACGGCGCGATTCAATTATATCGAATTATATATTCCTGAGACATTGTACCCACGATGTTACCAGTGGCCAATGTGAGCATCATCGAGGAATTGCTAATGGACAGTCTTTTTAATGACAGTTTAACCGACTCCCGTGACGATCCCTCTCGATTCCGTTCAATTAACCGATCGAAGAATAATCGACGACCATGAAATCGGATTTCACGTGAGGCCGGCGTACGCGAGGGAATTCTAAGAGGATCGAAATGATCGCGTTAAGTGTTTTCATCCACGTGCACGCGGCCATTCGATCCCGATGAGATCTATCCGGTGAAATGGATTGATTAACGCGACTCTTGCACGGAAAAACTATAAATTACGTGGCAAATACAGGCTCAAAGATCGCTTCATAGGCGAAGGTGTTTTTACTTCGTTTCAATACCAAATAGCCTTCTTCTTGCTCCTATCCTTCGCGAGTCGCTCTCCTGCTTTCGATATCCTTTATCGTTCAAGCTAAATCTATATTGTCGACTAATAATACCGCGTTACACGATAATCAGTTCGACCGTGATATAACATAATACGGTTGCTTATGGTGGTTGTAGGGAAAATTTGAGATTGAATCCTAAGATGTTGCGGCTTATTCTAATTGATTAACCCTTTCACTGTTGAACACGTACGTGACATGTATACGTCGAAAAATACAAACCGTTACCGCGTACAGTAATTGCGATGACACACGAAGGACAGTGTACTTCCTGTCTTCAAATCCAGCACACAAGGAGCGCGATAATCGATACGTAAATAACCGTGGCAAAAATCTGTTTACACGAACTTCTCGACCGACAAATGGTTTATACGATCGGAGTTCGCGTTCGGATAAGTAGATTCACGCGACAGAAGTTTGTTTCACCGAGCATTGTGCGAAACTTCCTTCAAACGAACAGAGTCCGTAAAAAAAAGGGAATTCTACCGTACGTACGCGCGTAATCTATTATTATTACCCCAAATTATGCTTTGCGAATCCACGACCAAGGTGGCGTGATCCGGTGGTAGCGCGAGCAGCTGACAAACCCACGCGAAACTCGTACTTTCGCCACCGATGAATTACCCCAATCATCTTCGTTCCTTAGCGAGATAAAAAGCTGCGCGTTCTTCCTACCCTGTTGTTGTTCTTCCGCCATCCGGCGAGAAAATGAAGCGAAGAGGAGAGAGAGAGAGAGAGAGAGGGAGAGAGAGAGAGAGAGAGAGGAAAGGAGGGCCCGGCTCGCGGTGGAGGTTTCCTTCTTTCCGCGTGTGGACGTGTTCCAAATGTAGAATTCCTCGCGCGGAGGGCGTGGCGCGCCGGTACGCTTCGTTGTTATTCCGAAATGACGAATCATAATGTATAATGCCCGAGCCTTTTTCCTTCGCGGCGGTGTTGGTGCACGTAGGTGCACCTGTCCGTGAAAGCACCTTTGGTAGTAAAGTGATATGCCGCCCCCTCCCCTCATCCCCCATCTTCTCCCCGTGGTACTATTTCTATCCTCGTCCAACACGCGAGCCAAGTCGCGTTTCGTTAGCTCCTTGTCTCGTTTCCTTCGTTGCCCTCCCTTCCTTCTTTTCTGCAGCTCTGTTGGTTGGCCCCTGTAACGGGGCCCACGAGCTGGCTGCTAGTACTTACACGGCTTATTCAAATGAAGCCAGGATTGCTCGATGTATCTCGGGACTAACTGGATTCTCAAAATTAAAAAAGGAGAGTAGGGGGCTGGTGTGTGCGCGCGTGCGCGCGCGCCAGCTCGTGGAACGAGCCCGCCGAAACGAAGAAGCGATTCGAGGAACGCTTTTGCTTCTTTTCTTTCACCGCCAGCTATATGCTTCTCCGATCCTTTCTCACTCTCGTACCCTATCTTCGTACTCGTTGCTCGTCCTCTCTTATTGCGTTTGTTGCGTCCTCCTCGCCACGTTTCTTTGTCTTCGTCTTATAGTCTTATCGTTTCGTTTCTCTTAACGTTCGCCTCGTCATCCTGCCCTTCGCCCGTTTAGCAATCGTTCTTTCTTCGCGCTCGACGAGCATTCAAGGAGTGGCGCTGCGACAAACCGAAGATTACAAGTCCTTTACCGGCTGTTGCACCGAAGCCAGAGGTGCGACCAAGTGCATGCAACGGCTGACGTAGAGAAACAGTCGAAAATCTTCGCTGAAACTTCGTCTCCAAACTCGTCCCTCCTTTTAACGCGCTCGATGCGTTTCCTAATTCATAGATAACCGATTATTGCTCAGCGGATCTGCGTTTAGCAGAACGCCGTAAACGCAGCTCTTTTTATTGTACGTAGGCAACGTTACCGATCGATCGAACGATAAAGCTATTTGTTTTCGGTAAAACGGATCTCGGATTGCGTCTTCTTTACAAAGTAACAAATGTACGTAGGTATTCGTCTTTGGAAATGTTTGCCTGCGATCTTAATACGCTGTGTGCTTTTTACAAAATCCTCGGAAAAATGTGTCCTTGTTATTCGTAATTGACAAGAACCTATTCTCCTCCAGAAGACTAGAACGAATTTCGTTTCTGAAAAAGTAAGATTCTTCCGAGGATAGGTCTCTCGTCGATTCGCGTCGTTCGAAATACGTATGTTAATCAACGCTGTATCGATCCTCTCCTCGAACTTCGAATTCTCATGTTTCGTCAATTAATCGCCGATTAAGTTCGTTTTATCCGCAGTTAAAAAGGTTCGGACTATGGATCGGTTCGCTTTATCCTCGAAAAGCCTCGCGTATCTCCTCTTTCGCTCTTATTTTCATCCACGTTCGAAAGTAAAACTCAGAAACGAGCGAAATCCTCGCTTCGAAGAAGCTAATCCTTCATCCGCGTCTTCCACGTCACAGTAGTCATCAAAATTTCATCGATCCACGATCAATCCTCGCCGTGAAAGCGGACAGAAAGTTGCGCGAACGTTTCAGGCTCAGGTAACGCTTATTTATCTCCGCTTCGGCGGCGAGTTTTCGACGCTGGTCGCCATTGTGTCCTAGGGGCACGCAGCTCCTATTCACCGGTAAGAAATTGCGTAACCGCAAAGCGGAGCAGAAGGCCCCTGTCGTCACATTAAGGACGCATTTAGCGAGTTTTCGGCCCCTAGAAAGGGTCGTGCGTGGAAATCTTATACGTTCTGGCCTCTGGTCTGAACAAAAAAAAGGAAAGTAGGGAGTTGGCTAGCTTCCGTCCTTCCACGAGCCGAAGATCCGTCCGTTGCGAATTTCACGATCGTCGTCGACACTTGGCGACACTGGAAATCCGCTCGGGAAGCGATCAGGTCGATCGTTTTGTCCCTCCCAGGCACGCCTTCCTTCCTACGTTCTTTAAAAATCGATTCGACGACGTCGTATCGCGTGACTCGTCGCGTCTGCTCAGCTGCTCCCATTGGGAAACGTGTTTGGCCAGCGGATTTCGACTTTGATCGCGGTCTACGAGATCTCGGAGATTCGTAAATGCTAGTCTGGTCTGTTTACTATCAACGTCTTTTCTTTCGTCGCGCCTCGACTTCCGAGCGGTTCGAAGTTCTTCGGAACTACGGAGATTCGTTTGGAACCAGCAGTCTGAGCAGTCTGAGATCCCATCGCTGGCTTTGAATCTAGGATTCATAGTTTCTCAAGACTACGAAGATTCGTTTAGCGTGTCGTATGAAAGCGTTTCGGATGCCGTCACTGGCGCTGCTTCAGGGTACAAGATTTTTCAGCACTGTGCGGATTCGTTTCGACTCACTCGGGAATATTTCAGGTCCCGACGTTAGCGCCGAATTTAGAAAGCTAGTCTGGCTAAGACGAGCGATCCGCCGGCGATGAGGTAACGATCCGAATGACTCGTGGATTCGCGAAACCGATCGCAATTTAAATTCGAAAGTCTCTTCGTCCGCTCCCGGAACTCCTGCATGCTAAATGACATTTCGTATCGATCACCGTGCTCGATATATACAGGGTGAGGCCACGGGGACCAGGTGCCACCGATCGCTCGCCGAAACCTTCGTCGTACGGGTAAATTTGTTCCTTTTATCAGATAACAGCTCCGATTCCTGTCATTATAAAAAACAAAAAAAAAAAAAGAGAAAAAGAAACAGGAAATTCGTGGCCAGCCTGTTACTATAAGATAGATGTTACTTATACGGGATTAATTCGAGTGTTTCACCCTGTATACGTATCTGGGTGATCGAGACGAGATGAAACAGGCCTCGATAGCTCACGCACGATGAGAACGCGGAGAGTTTCGATGATTGAGCAACTGGTGGGATCGAATAAATCATTCGAGGCTAGCGCAATCGCGAGCTATGCCTTCGCCGGCTTCCAGAATTCTGACGAAAGCCGTGTGAAGAATTTGGCAGCTGGAAATCGATCGTCCATATGCAGCAAGATGGAGAAATTTATTTTACGATAAAATTAATTTCAATGTTAAGAAAGTTCACCGCCTGTGAAATATATATTTCCTCACGAAGGAAGTTGGCACGAAGAGATAAAGAGCAATGAAATACTCCAAACATTGAAAGATAGCGCATTTTCCGCAGTTTCGCGTTCTTTCTCTTCTCTTCATCCTTTTGTATATCTTCCATTGCGAAAACGATTCACGTATCGCCAAGCTTCTTATTTTCCCCCCATTATCTACGAAGATTCCAAAAATTACCTGACTCGACCGAAAGCACCGTCTCAACAAAGACACTATCGAAATTCCACGTATTTTTGTTGATCCATCAGTCACGATAAATAACTAAATTATACGAAACGTTACACCTACGTGAAAAATCTACTAGTGAGAGATGCAAGACGAAAGTGACGAAAAGCAGCTGTAAGGTATCTAAAAATCCTCTCACGCCTTAATCATCCCTTCGCAGCCATTCATCAACGAAACATCCGGCGTGAAACGATAACGCCGCGGGTCACGATTAATTTCCCAAAGATCGCTTCTTCTTTCGCTGGATGTGTTTGTTGGTGGTTGCAGTGGCTGTGTATCCGGTCCGCGGCCTGCAGACGCAACAGTTTCTGCTGGTGGGGCACGTTTTACGGAGAAACGAGTAAGCATAATATTGATATAGCCGGTGCGCGAGGCGACGTTGATATCGTTCGAGCGATACCACCATGGTCGCTGTCCGGCGAACCCGTAGGGTTCCATTCGTCCTGACGGCGCTCTCGTCCATGCGATCCCTGGAAACTCACCGGGGGCTTCCCTTCGCCCTTTGCCGCGCTCGTCTCGCATCGCCAGCAAGCTGGAGCCCCTTTTCTGTCGGGCCCCGAAGGCCCAGATAACGCGAGCATGTGGC
The DNA here is from genome assembly GCA_014737475.1 of Bombus confusus. NCBI lineage: Eukaryota > Metazoa > Arthropoda > Insecta > Hymenoptera > Apidae > Bombus > Bombus confusus. The sequence continues at coordinate 1,891,851 of JACXIV010000115.1, forward strand.
GTGGGCGAGCAACCGTACGCTCCGATGCGGTTCGGATTTCTGCAATTGCACGCTCACCTTCTTCTACGTTTCGCCTTCGGTATTTTTCTCCCAGAGTATTCTTCTTCGTTCCTGATCCTCTTCGTCGCCGCGTCCTTCCACACACGTACGCCGTGAGTCAGGATAAATGGAAACCTCGTCGCTTTCATCACCGTTGCAGATAATAGGTCGGAACTTGGTCGCATCGATATGATTCTAAGACGGCGGCGTTCGATATTTTTTTCATTTTGGCGATCGTTGGACGTTGAAATTTCACGCGTTGAAAAGTATCAGTTGCATGGGTTATGTGTTGGGTTTAAGCTGAACTTGGGTTGCACCGATATAATTGCAAGGAGGTCGGCTGTTGATATTTCAGATGATAAAAGTATCGGTTGTTTGGGCTAAATGTTGAATTTTTAAGTAGAATAGGTTCCACTGATACGTAATTTCATGGAATATTACGTAGTTGAAAAGGAACGTAATTTGATAATTTGCTGATCATTGGACGAAGTTTGAGTAAAGGGATATCGAAAAGCATCAGCTGTCTGGGTTAAACGTTGGATTTTTAAGTAGAAGGTGTTAGCGTTTTAAGTTGACGATCGTCGAACGTTGAAATATAAAGTACTGAAAGGTATTTACCAATTGTCCGATTCAAGTAGAATAGGTCGTTTTTCTTTTTTAGTGGTTAATCTCAAAACGCATTATTGGAAAAGATTCGTCAATTGACATTTCGTTGCCTCAGCGATCGATGGACGTCGAAGCTCGAGATGCTCAAACGTATTTATTGCAGGGATTTTTAAGTAGAATAGGTTGCAGCGTTAATTCCAAGGAGCATTACGTACTAAAAGAGGCACGCGATAATCTTGTGGCTAGGTATAATGAAACGGTCGAGCCGACAAAAGCACCTGGCCGCAACAATATCCGCGTTGGTAGCTTCTGCGGCTGCACCAGGTGGGACTGGCAGGTCACTCGACGGGTCAGTTTCTAAGGGACACGGATTGCTTCACCTGTCTGAGTGACCAGGGTCTTGTGGATTGTCAGGACACTGCGATAAGTCGACAGGTAATCGTCTTTGATTCCATATCCGTTGATACGTCGACAGAATTCCCTAGCCTTTTTGGCAATTAAAATTAAACCTTTCAAAGATACAATTACCTGTACGGTTATAGAATACACGTTCTATAGAAATGTTCTACAGTTGCTGTCGATCATTTTAGTACACGCGGATTGCAGGATATTTCGACTCATTGTCGAACGCAAGAAACCGTATTGTTCGATTTAAAATCCGCTTTTTTTTTTTTGAAAACCTACTAAATGTGTTTCTCATCCTCGTCCGAGCTTTTCACTCGTTCGATAAAAAGTACTGTGGATTAGATCGACTTGTCAGGTGCTCGTGCAACACTGACAAGTTCTGCCGGCAGTTTCCCTGGAGAGTGTCCCAGCGATTGAAAAATCTCGCACCTCTCAGACGCAGAATCCGACCTGTTAATAACCCAGACGGATCATAAGTCAGCCGAGTGTCTACCTGCGGCGCGACATTTCACGCGGCCTGTTCTCGGGCAGGTACAATGCAGGAGGCGGTTGCCCACACAGGGCCCCAGCTTACACATCCGCCGAGCGATGTAAACTCGCTCGGTCAGTATAAAGTCCTCCGGTACTGTTCGCGATGGCGACAAGGCCAACGCTCGTATTTCAATTCGCCGTGAGTCGAATTCGAGTCACGGCTCCCTATCTACGGCGCTCGATAACGGAATTCTTTCGCCATTATCGCTCAATCTGTCCGCTTCGATGTGACACGCCGAAAGAGAGACGGAGAGAAAGAGGTTCCGGTCCCGGTGTTCCGGTATCGGAATCGATAACCTCCGCAATCGTTGGAAATTTCGTGAATTACTGGCCCATTGTTTAAATCTCCTATTGGGAACTTTTGAAACGTTCGTATAAGTTGTTACAGCGAATGAGTTTCGAGATAACATAAATCAAGTTAGATACTTGTTACCGGTGAAAGAAATGCAATGTTCCTTTCAGACGTGTATATGTATCTAGAAGTATTAATCATGTGGACCAGGATACAGGAAGCTGAGCCAATGGTTCGGCAAAAGTAACTCTATTTCGTCAAAGGAAAATTCGAAACCATGCGGGCTAGTCATTTGGAAATTGACTGCCCTCTAAAAAAAAAAAAAAAAAAAAAGAAGAAGAAAAGACAAAGAAAGAAAGAAAGGGGATTAAGAAATAAGCGAGTATAATACAAATAAGTGAATAAAAGAAATATTTTTATAGTTAAGGTAAACTTATACTCAGGTGCTACTTCTCAACCTAATTCCTCGCCATCTACTAACATTTACTATAACCGGGGATTGTATAATTTAGAAATTGCGTCTTCGAAGAATGTATGTTCGATTTTCCATCTTAACAGGCTGACGAAGCTTCAAAATGTTTTATATAACACACGTACCACATTGATAGAGAGTTTCTATAACTATCCGAGCACTTATTCGCCAAACCTACGCATAATCGCGACAATGTTACTCCATATGATTAAATAAACTCTGCACGAACTATGTACATTTTTAAGATGCGCAAACACAGGCGGTGACAATGGAGCGGAAGAAAGTGGAGCACGTGTGTACCAACGGGCCACAATTCATTTCTCAAAGCGATGCAAAGCGGATGCTACTTAGCATGCCCGTCCCACGGAAGCGGTTCATTGATCATCGAACAACCTCCGTGCTTCTATTTAAGCCGAGCTGCTTTCGTTGGCAAAAGTCACCCTGCGCCATCGTAATCGGCACATGCGCCAATTGGCAGCTGCCATTTTCGTAATGAATCGGCAACCCGAGATGTCCTTCGCTGATTTATCGGCTGATTAGCATAGGACGCTGGGTTCGCGTGGGGTTCCATCGGGTACACGCATCCACGCGTATACGCATCCTTTGAATTCGGCGCCTCGATTTGATAACGGAAGCGTGCTAAGCATTTTGAAAAATGGCTGATTCTTCGTGAGAAAATTGTTGCGAAGAGAATGCTTGTTCGTCCGCTGATGAGTTTCTTCGTAGCAAACGTTGACGCTTCAATCGCGTTGATACTTTTTCACGTGGGTGTATCACAAAAATTTGGCGATGAGAAATTAGGAACGCTTCATAATTAATGTCCAGAGTTGCGTAACGTTCCATTTGTTATTTCGCTTTGATAAATATACCTTGTGAAAGTCTGTCTGGAATTCAAAAGATCGAAGTATTTATAACGCCGTGACAAACTATTGCCAAATCTTTAAACGAAAGCTCTGTCCAAATCGAAGGAACGCTCGTCCTACGATTCGCAGTGAGTTAAAAAGCTTCCTATCGTTTGAATAATTTAAGACCGATCGAAAAGCGAGATTCGCGATATCGCGATTTTATCCGAGGAAATTATTCTATCGTTCGCCACTTTGTTCGTGCGCGATTCTCTCGTCCCACTTTACGTAGAAACAAATGTTCCTGTCTTTGGGTCTTCCATTACATCGACTTGTTCCGAGTAAAATTCACTTATCGCGGATAAACGTTCGTCCGGCATGATTCGATTAACGCCGAACCGTGGCTGGCAGCGACGACGTCAGGCATCGGCGATCGATTTATCTCGCGAGGTGCGAACGCCGCAGCCGTGTTCCCGTTAAGCAACAATTTATCAACCGACCACGGCGTTAATGTATTCGTAAAAAGGCGCGCAGCTGCTCCCGATGGCAGCGTGTCGCACAATGAAGCAACATCGCGCAGGGGTAGATTCGTGCGAGACGATTTTTCTCGTGCTATGTAACAAAAAGGCGAAACCTAGAAAACGTAGGAAGAGAGACAGACGAGGACAGAGGCGAGAACGAAAAAAAAAAAAAAGAAAAGAGGTAAAAGAAAGAAAGGAGACAAAAGGTGAAGCGCAACGAGATGGGGTGGCGCGGGGTTTTCAATCGACAATCAATGAAGCGCGTCCGCGGGATTAAAGGTCCAATGGAGAGAGATAGATCTAGATTCGCGGTACTGGCTGAGCCAATCGGATCTGGTTCAAGGAACCCCGGGGACCGCGGCTGTATTTGCAATGCAAAGCAGGCGACCGTGCGTCGTAGCTACCGACGAACGAGGACCGCGCACACGCCATACGTCCTCTTCCTTCGAAAGGCCTCCTTCTCTTTGTCGCTCCACGACACATGGCTACGTTCGATTATTTAGATATGCAGATGATCCCGCGGAAAGACCGACCGGTACACGGAATATACTGGGATCCCCGCCATCGACAGAGACGGAGAAAAGTGGGAAATCTTTGTCCTCTTCAATTTTAAAGCGTTATATGTATATGTGTGTGTGTGTGTATGTGTGTATATATATATATATATATTTGTTGGGGAAATGTTTGTTTAAATATACGTGTCTATATATATTCGAAAATGTAGCTTGAGAAATTGAGAGATCAACGAAGAAGGCGACGAAGAATGAAGAAGATGGGAGAGATGAGAAATAGACAAATTTCTTTCGTTTCGAATAATACATTTTCTGAGTAGTTTTTCAAAACGATAGATTTCCTGGATCTCTTAGAGACGTCTGAGAAACATAATCGCGATGCTGCGAGACGGATGAAGCGATCGAATCGGTTGGGCTAGGCGAATCTGTTTAGCAGATGTAGCAGAGCGCATTCTATCAAGCTCGTAATAAGATCGTTCTCGCGAACCAGCCTCGACATCGTCGAATTTTTCCGTAACGATAGACACCACTCTACCAGTTGCTATCATTTCTAATCTCTTCTTTCGCCATCACTAGCGAATACACTTTCCAATCTTCTCTCCGATAATCGCAGATATTCCATCGTGTACATGATATATCGCGTATATTTCTTAGGAACCTTCGCAGTATTTCCATATCTGAGTTCAATTTACGAAATGAGAGAGAAAATGTCTCTCTGTAGCCAACGCCAACCGAACAAGAAGGGGTTGCTACCCCCTCTTCACGAGGACAACCCACTTCCAACGAAGGGATCCCATTGTTGGCCAGGAATTTGCATGTCGTCGCACTTTCAGACGCGTGTTCATGGAAGGGCTTGTTCCTGGCGAGGAGTACGGGCGTAAAGTTATCCCCACCAGGCGAAGGGATGCTCATTTTTCGGGCATATGCGCGCGTACTGTGGTCTCGATCGTCGTATCACCGGGGTTCCATCGGCGGGTGTCATCGACACCAACCTCTACCCTACGTGGTCGACTTCAGGAGCGATTTTCTTGGTGATTTATCGTCCTTGGCTTCGTAGCTCGTTTACATATCGTTTCGAGCCGCTCCTTCTCCCTCCCGGTGACACGCGTGTCAGCCAGCGATTTGCAGTTTCGCAATGTTGTCCCCTTTCCGCGCGGACGGTCGATCCTTCATTGCAGTTCAGTGTCCAGAAAATTATAAGGTTACTTTGATAGTTAATATACTCTGGATGATTGTTTCTCGCTTATTTTTGGCGATATTTAATAATTTGTTGGCTTTGGAAATCTTCTACATTGTATTTAGAACACTGCCTCTTCTTTGGCAACTTTTTCTGAGAAAGAGAGAGATGGAACAGTTTCCAGGGAATGTGGAAGAAAGAATGTGATTTTTAGAAGATTCGAGAAGGTTCGATGGAAGAAAAGCTCGAGGACAGTGTGTTTGCATGGAACGAATATTTTCGTTCCGTAGAATTTTATTAACGCGTTTAACGCGACCCCAGTTGCCACATACTTCCAGGTTTGAGAACCGTGGAGTACCAAACTCTGAAGGAAGAATTCTGCTCAAAATCACAAGTTCCCAAATAGTTGAGCAAGCACGAGCTAGTTTCAAAATTGGGAGAACTTCCTGATAAAAATCAATAAACGATATTTATACGATCAGTACTGCGTACGAAGAATCGCACAAAGAGTGCAATTTAAAGTTCACGATCCATACCAAATACGAAAGATCTACGAAAAATAAGATATTCTCTTAGACCTAAGACTTGCGAGAGGGAGTGTGCACAAAGTTTGACAATATAGAGACAGATATCGCATGAAAATGATCGATTACCTATTATCACAGAATTGTAAATAATAAAGATTTATTTCTGATTCGGAGTAAAACAGAAATGATTATCAATCGTAGGACGAAGAATTTTCAATTAACAGCCGGAAGATTTGCTCGAGTGTATAATAGGAATAAGGCTAACGTCATAGTCGGCGCTCTTTACCCGCGTTGACAATTAAAACGCACTTATTGGCGGCAATTTGCTAATCATCGGGTAAAGTAAATGCTGGGCAATATCGTGGACGAGATACCGCTATAATTACATAAACGAGAAAGAGAGGCGAGGCAGCGCGCACACGGCTTTATCATCTTCTTTTTTCACTTTTGTTCGTTCTTCAAGCTTGGCCGATATTCTTCTCGTTTTTTCCTTCCCTTTCCGCCGGATTCGTCTTCACCCAGCGTGTCGACTGTCTCGATTATCGATCGACCACCTTGACGACGGCTTGGGAATTAATTGGGACGACCTCGTTAGCGGCGGATATCGACGACCATCGAGAAAGAGATCCCGAGGGTTTTCGTTTGCACCCGTAAAAAAATCTTGCTCTTTTATTTGGCCAGGTAGGGAGCCGCGCCAGCGCTCAGCGCAGCTGCTCGAATCGACTTTATTGAAAAAACCATGGCCGGATATTTTTTTCCTTCGTCGTTAAGAACGTTGGAATATTTCTTGTCCGATTACCCGAAAGTGTGACTTTTAGAAGTCGAATCGATTAGATGAATAATCTAGATAAGGAAGGTTCGAAAATTATCCTTGAACGCCGCAGACTGGATTAATTCTGACTCATATTTATTTCTAGATGATTACTCTATTACCTTCTTATTATTCCAAAATTCTAATTTATTCCTTTTCGCAATTCTTCAATTAGATTCTACAAAGAAATTGTCTGCTCTTTATACGCAATGTGATTTACATAAAATTGACTACCTGTTTATTTCTTCACGTAAAAATGCAGAACAAAATGTTTTACAAATTTTAACGCAGCAATGTTTCTCGAAAATGGTGTCAGAAATGCTCCGTCTCTGTGATAGAAGCGCGTAGGTTCTAACAAATCGATGCCTAATGAAAACGACGATATATTTACGATTCATCGGCATAACGATGCAGCTTCTACCAAACGACAAAACTTAGGTGAAGCATATCCTCTCAAAGAGAGCCTGAATAATCTTCGCCTGAATGAAATTCAGGGAAATCGATCGGGTCGGGAGGCAAGAAGAACTGAGATATCAAAAGCCCGGCCGGACTGCATCGCCTGTATAATTACGATTCGCTGATTCGTGTTAGCGAATCGTATCCTCGGGTGGCAGGCGCGCGCGCGCGCGCTTGCTTGCAACGGCAAAAACGTGGCGCGTTGAAACGAAGGAAGAAAGGGAACGGGTGGCCGGGAGAATAGAGTTGTAAAGCGAACGACGAGAGCTGCCAGTTTTTCCGAACGTGTTTCCTCCGTGGACTCGTGCAGCAGCTCGTGTAGATCGCTCCGATGCACGCACACCAACGGATGCACGTTCCTCCGCACGACACGGTAGACGTTGGTGGTTTTATCGCGCTATAAAACAATCGCAGGGTGTCTCGTAATGATCGCGGAAACTTTTATAGACAGGGCGAAGGCCTACGGGGGCCCGTGCGTTTTGTAAATCTAAGTACCCACGGTGATTTTAATGAAACGTCCGCTTTAAACGAATAAACGACAATAAGAAGCGTTCGAAGTAACAGATTTAAATCTCGCAAGCGCAATCAGAAGGAACGTACCGGATACTCGGAACGTTCAAATTAAACCCACCCTTTCGATGATTACGCGGCTCCTCCACTCGACGAATCGCAATTTATCACTGTGAAAACCTCGAAGATCGATACCGTGGCTTCCGTCGCTCGCAGCAGCTGAAGAACGCTTTCTAAATCATCTTCGTACTGCGGCCAATAATTCATAAAAGTCTATCAAGTTTTTCCCGATGTCTATCTGCTCTTTGTGGCTGAAACGGCCTCGTGGGAATAAAGTCGGATAAGGAGGGGGAATAGAGTCGTAGAGCTGCCAGTTTTTCCTCGGGTCGTGCTTCTAGCGGCTGATCCTCGCGTGGACACGGCCTATCTTTTCTTCATCTTCCACCGTCCTTCTCTCTCTCTCTCTCTCTCTCTCTATCTATCTATCTCTCTCTCTCTCTCTCTCTGCCTTTCTTTCTGGCATGCTTCTCTCCACGAGACGCGTACGTGTGCGTGTCCACGAAGGGAGGAGACACGCGTGCACACGGCCGACTTGGAAGCGCGAACGCGAGGGGGACACGCGCTAACCTGTAACGTCCCGTGCATACGAGATCGCCGAACGTTTTCACGAACACGTCCTCGCCTTCTGTACACGTAATAACCGCGAGATATCGAGAAAGATCTTGTCATCGCACCTTCCCGGACGCTTGTCCGTGTGTCAGCCGATGAAGATGATTTGTCGATCTCCTGACCCTTCGCCAAAATGACGATGTGATTAAGCGGCATACGCGGCGCTATCTTTGCCTTGTAAAAAGAGATTTTTTTAGGGATTCGGTAGGGGTACCGTCTTAAGAAGTTTCCATTTCGTTAGTGGGCTCTCTGGGCGATGAAAATGGACTATCCAATTTCGTGGAAAGTATGTACACGGTAAATGTGAATGTATGTGCACAGAATGCACGAATTGATTTACCACGTTCAGTGACTGCAACATCATTTGTGAACTGCGGATCTCTACGCATTTATAGAATGCATAGAATTCACGTAATATGAAAAGACATATAAAATAGCCAAATTGTACGCTGTCTACAATACCCGTAAAACAATTTTCTACCGAGATTCTGCTGTTCTAATTATAAAACTCTAATTATAAAACCTGATCGTTTGTCTTCCCATCGATGTCGTAAAGATTTTCTTACAATTAGCGTTATGTTGTAGACGAGAACGTTTGTTTATCGAGTGAAGTAGGCACTAGGTATCGGTGCCAGCCGTCTGGCTTCAAGAGCGACAATAGCGAGATGTTACACTAATTTTGCTAGTCTGGAAAATATTCTAGTCGAGGACTTCTCGGCTTCCCACGCAGTGGGAAAGTTACGTGGGAGAAATTGTTCTCCCTATTTGGGTCTTTGGCAAACACAGGCGACAACAGCTTAGAAGGGTTGTACCAAAGCACTCGATCAACATTGTATAATTCTTTAAGCAAATTGGCTTCTCGCCACTTAGGAACTGCTTCTCAGTTTCACAAGTTCGGCCGTGAAGCCAGTTTTCTACAATAATCCAAGGTGGACACACGTACAATAGTACAGGTTAGAGAATAAACAGATTCGAGAATTCCTCGGAATTGCCTTACTGCATCAAAAGTATGTTTATTAGATTCAAGATGATGGAAATATGTCACAGATTCAATTTTCGCTTCTTTTAAAAACGCTACTGTAAATGTGGAATTACACATCTTTTTGGAAAGTTAAATAATCAATAATTCTGTTACATACGTGCGCGATGCATAGATTAATTTAGCAATTATCCAATAATATCATTTGTCTTTCCATCGATTCTTTATACATTTTTTAAGAATCCAACGAGGACACTACCTCGAGAACTTTGTTCGTCAAATTCCCATTGATGAGAATGGATTATTAAGTTTTCCTTTTTACTTTAAAAATCTTTCAATATAAGCATAAAACAACTAAGAATCGTCTCGTTTCATTCCTCCAGTCTCGCGCTAACTCGCGTATCAAATTCATGGATTAATTTACATTTGTTAATTACAACCTCTTTTGTCCTCCTAATATTCACCAATATTTTACAAAGTCGACCAATACGACTTTTCTACGCGAAATCTACCGAAACATAGATTTACTCGATTATTTTTACTTGAATAGCCCCGCGTGCTTCGAATTATATAATTCGCGCATTTCTTTCAAATTGTAGGAAGAAAACCGAAAGAAAGCCGAAGAAAACCGAAGACGGTCGTCGGAAATAATATTAGAAATTCAGTTAAACGGCGCAGCGAATAACCTTCGGGATAGGTCGTAGATTTTCGCGACGTTCCGTTTCAGTTCGCGATCGGTTATCGTGCGTGATGGGTCGTGTGATTAAATTCGTTCGCGTATAACCTAATCCTTAGTGTTGTTTTTAGGAAATTTTTCCATCCTCGTCTTCTGTGCATCCTCGTCGACCATCGCAGAAACGCTGAACGTCCAGGCGATGCAATCACGGACGCCGTATCAGCATGGTGAGTGAGATTTTTTAATATATTCTACGGTGGAGAACGCTCACCCCCGTGGCGTCAAATATGGCGGCGTGTTATCGCACGAAAACGTCGACCTTGCGAAATTCTTTCGATGTTTACAATCGCGCGTTTTAACGAATACAAATACGAATTAGCGAGATATGTTTGCTTGATCATAGAATTCAATATTTCTTCACGGAGTTTGTTAGTAAGGGTAGAGTTTTATTTTTAAAGGACGCGATTAGATATTAGCTTACGTGATAAGTATACCGCGGATGCCTGCGTGTATTTATGACAACATTAAAAACACAACAACGCATAGAATCCGTATAATCTGCAGAAATATGTAAAATATCCCAACTGGGAAATTGCATAAATACTCGCAGTCTGGTTTCCATATTTTTAGGGGTTACGAATGCCTAACTAACACGTAACTATAACCTTCACGTAATAAATGAATGTAATGTGTAATAAAATGAAGATGGATTCAGAGTGGAAATAATTAGTTTTAAGACTTAGAAAATAATTACTTTTAAGACTTGGAAGATAATCACGTATTTCTTTGTCATTAAAGGTGTCGTGCATTTCTGATTTCCAGAACTCTTGCACGGCATTTCGCCAATAACGCTAGCGAATTGACGATAAGTTATAGATTTCTCTCTTACAATTTTACGTTTGCTTTATTGTTAAACCCGTTACTGTGTTTCGCAAAAGAATTTATCAATGCCGATAACTTGTAATCGTGGGTTTGTCAAATTTCATTTATAACGTTAGTTAAACCCTACTCTCATACAAAAAGTACATACTTACAGTTTTCTATAAGATTAATAGTAATAATAATAACATTAACAATTGCGTTAGGTACGATACATTCGACGCGCAGTTTATAACGCTGTACTTGACAGTTTACTATGATTTTTCTTACGCTGCGAAAGAGTTAAGTATTTAAAAAATTACTAAGTCCCGTAGTTATCGTAAAATACATCAAGCGCGTTTTAACATCGTGTACAGTGAAATTCACGGTACGCATAATAGAACGTTTAATACCACACTGTGTACGAGCAAATAAAAATGATTTTAATGAGCTGATAATATTCCAGAACGAAATCAGTAGCCGAACAGTTACCATCTTGATAGAACAGAACGGTATCGCGTGGGTGGTTCCGGCGCTGCGTTCCCGAGTTATCGCGATTTAATCGAACGCGAATTACACTGGTTATTGAGCGATCTTTAAGAACCTAAGTCTTGGCAGATCTTGTTTGTTATTGCTGTCCTTGGAGGCGGCCTGATAACGTGGTCAATAGTCGATACACCGTCGAGGTCGTAATTTGTGTATTGGTTGGATTCCTAGAAATGGAACCACTTTCCAATTCGTCGAATCCTCAACGAAAACTCTCAAATAGCTTGTTTATTATACGAAGCCAGTGAATCGTGAGCCGCCACTTTGACACAAATATATTGTATACTTTCTCAGTCTCTGTGTTTTCTGTGCTTCGTTTTCGATTTAATTTTACGGAGATACTACAAAAGTTTTATGGGAATCGTAAAGTAGGAAACCGCATATTTCTGTAATTAAGACGAGAAGAATTTTAATTCTTACTTAATTATTCGATTATTTGCAGTTTCCAGTTTCAAAAGAATAAATTGCATGCTTTTTAGTCTCTGTGTATTCTGCGGTTTGTTTTCGACGTAATTTTATAGAGATTTTACAAACATTTCGTGGCAATCGTATAGTAGGAAACTGAATATTTCTGCAATTAGGACAAGGAGAAAAATATGAAAGGTTTTAGTTATTATTCAATTCTCAAATTATTTACGTACTTTCGATAATTATTCCAATACCTATTTAATTATTTCTGTACAATTAAAAGTTCGATCATATCATCATACGTATCGCTTATTATCATTCATTCTCGTTGAAATACTCGTATAATCTTTTCCTTATAATTCATTTCAGTCAAAAATCGTTTCACTTATTGAAACAAGATAAAGATTTGAGGTATTCCCAGTTCAAATATAAAGATTCGTTAACTTTAGAATTATTATAAATTCCTCCGAGGGAATTCGTGAAACAATTTGAAACAGAATTTTCCTGTAAAAAAAAGAAACATTCGCGAAACACGAAAACTTTTTATTTCCTTTCACCTAAACCAATTTCCATCTATACTGGCAACAATTTCTCAAAGTCAACGTCCTTCTAAGCCCTCAAAATTCAATGTCAAGTACATGAATCGTTTCGTACACGAAGGCCTCGGAACCAGTCGCTTCTGGAACTCAAATAAACTCGCATACATCGCAATAAACGTTCATCCACATGTTGGTACGCCCGTGGCACACGCAGGTGGGTGCGTGCCAGTGTGTTCTGCGTTCCATTGTCGCCGATGTGTTGAGCATGAAAGAGGCGTGTTGATTCGCGTGCTCGTATCGTCATTCCAACCCAGTGTATCCCAATTCCTTCCAACCAACTCCTCTATCTACATCTAAAAAATGCTGAAAATCCCGAGACCTCGTTCCCTAGATCCTGAAACGCGTCCTTAGAATATAGTTATTAAAGCACCGTGATCGTCAGAGATCTCCTTTGGACAGATCGTCCGTGTAACTCGTATTTCTTGGACGATCAACCCCGTTAAACGGTTCTATCTGGTAGAAAGTTATAAAAGTGTCATAGTAACTGGTAGCCGATGGCAACGATACAGCTCCATCCAGGTAGCATTGATAGTCTCCGAATCGGAATTAAACTGTACGAGTGTTTTCGAATAACGATTAGATAGAATATTCGGTGCGCGTCGAATAATTTTCTTGAGAAGGTAAATACGTGTGCACGTACGTGCATACGCGTTAGTGTGTAGCCAATTAGGTCAAAAGTTTAGGATCATTGTGCGTTTTATCGAATCTGAGGATTTAAAAGTCAGCTTTGGAGTTTTGTTTCGTTAAGAAGAGTTTAGGCAAGGAACTGTACGTGAAATTTCCTATTTCGAACAAACTCGTACTCTTTACGGAATTCTAAGAAATATGTGAAAGGAAAAATTCTCAATTTTGGAACGATACATAAAACGATTTTTAATTTATTAGAATGCAAGGTTTGGAGAATAGGTAGAAGGAAATTGGTCATTTCACATGCGTGTAATACAATCTGATAATGACAAGATTAGGCAATGCGGTATCGTACAGTTGGAAAAGTGATTGCAAACTTTTGACAAATATGTAGCGTATAGTCCGTAGGAAATTACGTACTCTTCATATCGCTCCTTAGATGTTATTTCTTGAAATGAAATCTTTACTTGCTTAAGATGCTTCGAATTCTTTGCAAATATTCTTCTCTCGGTAATTAATCCAATAAAGTGCAAATTCATGGCCGGTTAGTGACGACTAATACTACTGCGCATCTGGACTCTAACGTTTTCCTGTAAATTACTTGTATTGTTCTCTCGGTACGACAAAATAACGCCACAAGCTGTGGTTAGTCAACAAAGCGCTATTGTATCTCCTTGCTCTTTAGACATTCAAAGCCACAGTAATATTACCGAAACAGGAACAAACATCATTTTCTGCCTCGTTCGACTGTTTCGATAACCAAGCAAATTAGACGCCAATCCACGGCCAATTAACAAAACACCGATGTACCTCTTAGCTCTTTACGAATTCACGGTAATGTTAGGCATAGTAATGTCGTCAAAACGAAAGCGTTGACACGCGTGAAAAGGCGGCTGTCTACACCCAATCGATCTCGATGCACGTTGCAATCGCTGCATCGGGCTCAGGCAATCGCATTGTCGTCCCTGAGACCGGGTCTATTCCCTGTTGGCCTACTCGGTATTCAATTTCAACCGGCTGCAATTTGTCCGTCGCGAAATCGTCGTCCGGCGACCGAATGCAACTTGGCTTGCGTTCACCGAAAAAGGTCACGGTTTTTCGCCAACTGTCTCGCCTCGGTTGCCGCGTTTTCCCTCCTACCAATCGATTTCCACAAAAGAAACACGACAGGGCACGCGCTGGCTGATAGAGTATGATACCTGCATTCCATCGGTTGCAACATGTGTGTCATACGAGACGTGCTTTGATTTTCTATCGTTTCGATCGGATCGCCGTGACTTATTTACGGCTCGCGGAGCCCGCGCCCTCGGACAAGCCGTAAAACGGAATTAATGAGCCGAGTTTAAGCTGATTTTCAACAGTCCCCGGCGCTACTAGTGTTTCTTTCGCATCGGTCGGATTCCGGTTTCGGTTCCGTTTTACCTCCGCTTAGCTCACATCGAAAATCCTCCCCAAATATGTTTTTTTTTCTTCTTCTTCTTTTAATCGATGTTTAACGACTACCTTTTGAAATAAACGAGCCTTTTATGCGCGCTTTCGATGGTTTATCTATATGGCTGGTACTTGGTGACAGGGTAAAGCAGGATTATTTGCCACGGTGAAACTTCAGCGTACGTTGAAATTGAACTTTGAACTTTGTACGGAATAATCATCGTTATGAAATATCGTTAACCTTTAATGTAATAACGGAAGAACGAGAACATATCGCGTGCCGTGGGTTCAACGAGGAAACACATCACGAAAAAATGACTCAATTCTGCAATAGTATGGAATAAAAATTTGAAATCTAAATTACGAGAGAATACCGTAGGAAAGTCGGGTTGAAAAGGTGTTTTTACTTACTCGCTACGATCGAACAACCTTACGATAGGATCGAACGAAGATTTTAAAATTCAAGTGGAAAGCAGTATTGTAAAAATATCGAGCTGAAGACACGTATTGATTTATGACATAAACCCAAGCTGCATTTAGAAGAATAGAGATAATACAGCGTTCGAGTACGTTGAAGTAAAAGAAAAATGTTGTATCGTCGTAGTACAACTGGAAATTCTTGCTGTATGTAAAAAGCTTTCGGAATTGAAACAGAAACAGAGCGTAGACGCAATCGAGGCAATTTCTCTCAATTTTACACAATTTGTCGTCAGCCAGCTAGAAGCTGTCCGGTGGAAAGAAACGATATCGATGGTAATTCCTTTCTATTGAGGTAGAGAAACAAACGGTCAGAACTGGTGTGTTCGAATCCGATGTTATTCGCGTTGCTGGGCGCTGGGGGGACGTCGAATTTGTCGCCTCTAAGCTCGGCGATCGCGCGAGCAAGATAAATCGTTGCGAAACGAGCCTGTTGTTAAATAGTTTAGCGTCGTTGTTGGCACAATAACGGATGGCCGCGCATTTCGCAAGAGTGACTCGCCGCTGTCGTAAATTTTGTTTTGAAAAATAATTCCTTGCCGCGGATCCGCGACAGGGTGGCACACCGTCGTAGATCAACTCTTTCGGTCAACTATTCCGATTAAATATTTATGAGAGTGTCTCGTTGTGCTTCTTGAATTCCAGCAAATATTGCATTTCCTCGGCCGACCGAAGTACCCTCTGGTATTCGTTGAATTAACAATAAGTATTACGCCTAAGCAGGCCAACACGCGAGCGATTTTTCAACTCGAATAAAGAAACCGAGTCGTTATAAGTAGACTGTGGGTTTTTATGCATTTCTACGTTCTTATAAGCACAGAGAACGCGAACGAATGGAATCTAAATGGAACGTTTCATTTACTAAACGTTATATTAAACGCTGAATACATTTATATATATATATATATATATATATATATATATATATACGTTTGCAGATCGTATGCATTGCGTGTATTTTTATTTATTTTGCACCTTCGAAATTTCCATAAATGTAGAAAAATCCGCAGTCCAGTTGCAAGAAAAGAAGGAGAAACGTCGACGAACTTTTTATCAGCGACTTTACATTTTTCTCCGTGAAAGAATAAAATATACGTTAGCTGATCGAGTAAGATCGACCGTGTCGGAGAACAGTTGGCAGCGTATGCACGTCGAACATTATAAGATTTGTGCTCGACATTGGCAGCAACGTTTCACTTTTCTAACGAGAAACGTAGAATACTGCGGCAACCGGATAGCTGATAATAATTTCCAATAACGTGTCCAAGATAATGCGAACGCTACTATTCCCGTTTAACTACGAACCACGTATTTTCTGCCTATATAACGAGTTTTTATTGTCTCGTTCTTGCTCGCGTTATTCAGGCATAATGGTGGCGCACGATTGCGACACCGCTTTCATGAACGACAAAAGAAATTTATGATCGTACATTTTCAACGACGCAAGGGGGTCGTTTTGCATACGTCACGGTCACGGTGAGTACACTTTTCCAAACGCCTCCGTTGTTGGACATACTTTTTCTTTTTTTCAATGCCAGTCGTTTCATCCTGAAATATCGTTGGCTCGAGGAGGAAAGACGTAGGAGCGTCGTTTCGTCCCGCTAATTCCCATTAATTCGTTAGATTACGCGTCGTACATTACGTGAATCCCATGGTGGACATCGTGACAGTAGAACACACGCGCGCGAAGACGTGGCCCGTGCCGTGGAAGCTACTCCGATAATCTTAAATATCACTAATTCACTAAATCACCGTTTAC
Organism: Bombus confusus; assembly: GCA_014737475.1. Taxonomy (NCBI): domain Eukaryota; kingdom Metazoa; phylum Arthropoda; class Insecta; order Hymenoptera; family Apidae; genus Bombus; species Bombus confusus. Next base: position 1,908,581 of record JACXIV010000115.1, read on the forward strand.
CGCGGCTAATCTGATGCACGACCAGCGTGGTGGCATCAATTTCATTAACCCTGGACCATCACGAAAAAATCGAGAGTCGTAAATTAAAAAGCAGACCCGAGAAGTGTCCACCAGTAGCGTCCCGACCCTTAAGACTCGAACACGCGTGCTCGAATAATGCCCTGTTCGCACTCGAACAAACTCGACCAATGGATCGCTAAATTGACCGCAATTCCGACAAATTCGTGTTTCCATTTATGTGAAATTGATACGTACAAGTTCGTACAACCACGTGGCTCGCAACAACTAACTGCGTTTGAATCGATTGTCTGACACGAGAAATCCAACAGAGTAATCTTCAGTGGGTATCGTTTTCCGACTGACTACATTGATCGTGCATCTAAAGACTGTAAGTTACGTAACAACGCTTTATTTTAATGCCACTTCGTGACTGTTAAGACGAGCAGTGCTTCAATATCTCTTGATTATTTGATATTTTTGAAGTTACGAGAAGGGTGGAGATACAAAGAGTAAAGCAATTTTGGTAACGTGCGATTAATTGACAACATACTGAATTTTCAAATAGTTCTTCCACGACGTGGAATAGGTGACACGTCGTGTACTTCATCCGCAGTGTTCAAACGCTTTCGCGGCAAATAGACAGCACCATGAGAGAACAAAGAGGAGAAAATATCTAAAGAAGCTTGTCGAGCTTCGGAAATTTTTACGAATATATTTGATAATGTAAAGTACGAAAGAGGCTTAAGGAACGTTCGTATCGGAGTTATACTTATGCGTACACGGTGTGTACCTGGCCGAGGCGGGTGGGGGAGGGTTGGGACCTCACAGGCACGATTAACACGTGTCACGCGTCACACACATACGCGCGTTCATCTATCTTTTCACACTTGCACGCGCGTGCACGCGCACATAAGCGACCGGCCACGTAGGTACGCGCACGCAGCAGTCCATATATCTACCTAACCCGCCACCAGTCACCATGTAGGACAATAAAGGACAGAGGTGGTACGTAACATTTCCATACATTCCTGGGCAGCAACGGGCCGGCCATTTAAGAATTTCTCGCCGTACTGGAACCGAAGTGAGGTCCCGTGCATTTCAATTGGCCGACACGCGCCAATTCTCGCCACAAAAATTCACCGCGAGGAAAGAAAACGCGCCAGTATATCGTCGCCATACATTTCCGCCCCCTGTTTTCCTGGGCCCCCTTTCCGTCCGCTGGACGACCCAGAAAACGAAATTCCCCGACGAGGTTTCCTAACGTAATCCCGCTAGATCTTGCAAAGTCGCAGAGATCTCTCATCTTTTGTTCGTGAAACACTCGGAAACGTAAGGATATCTGAAAGCTTCGGGCCTTTAATCGTCTCAGGCAATTTTTGAAAGATTCAGAGTGTTTTTGATTTTACTTGAGGAACAAGAACATATAATTGCAGAGAATTCTTGAAATATTGAAGGAGATTATCAGATACAGACTTTCGATAGTCTCTGCGCGCTTTCTGGTGTCGAAGATCGGGGATGGAAGATCAGGTGTTTTTGACTCTTAACTGCGAAATATCGAACGCGTATTTAACACAAAATTCGTGAAGCCTCCATACTTTCTCTCCGCCATAATTCTCCTAACTCGTCTTTCGGTGTTAGGAGTAAAGATCGAAAGATCCAGAGTTTCCAGAGTCAAGGATCAAAACGTCAAGTATATAATTACGAGAAATTGCTGAAACATTTGAAAGAATTCCAATAAGTCGAAAGTCTGCAGACGTTGGATCGTCTGAGCCCATGTTCTGTCATCAAGGATTAAGATCACCGATCGGAAGACAGTATTTTCCACTTTACGTCCGGAGTAACAAACACGTAATTACAGAAATTAGCATCAACTACCGACAGATGACTTATCGTTAGACACATGATTAATCCATCGTATCGACAGAAAGCGTCGTTTAAGAGCATCGGAAACACGCGAAGCTGTCGTTGCTGGTTTCCAGAAGGAACAGACATTCCTCTCTCGTAAGCGTTCGTTGCACTTGCCCGATTAATCAGCATAATACTAATTACGACAGGCCTGGCAGCTGCGTTCGTTTCAACGTCAGCTGGAAATCAGCTTTGAATAAGTCGGTCGGGATGAAAACAATCAAGCGGCACGGTTTCGCGCGAAAATATCGACGCCCGTGTTTCCACGAGCTGGCAGCCGGCGATCTATATGCGAGTAGAGTTCCGCGGGCATGCTTCCATTCACGAAGAAATCATGCGCGGCTGCGGAAATGAGCGACGGTCGTCTATATTTAACCTGTCGACTGACGACAGGAAGAAGCCTCAACAACGTGCTCGTCACATCGCCACCGAACCGAACCACACGTTTTAAGGTTCTCCGCCGCCTTTTTCTCTCCTGGAAATTTCTCCGCGTTTGTCATACGAACCGGAGCTTGCATTTTGCCTCGTTACGCGTCCGCCTCGGCGAGTACCGTTTTATTTTCGGACGATACGGTATTTCTGTTCATCAACCTGGGACACAAAACTGGGACCAACTTTCTTACCAAACTCTCGCATTCTCTATGGAGCGAGAAATAGGTGGAAATTTGAAGTTCACAGGTGTGGACATTTAACTGTGGATCGTGACTCTCAAAGGGTAAAGGGAAAATTGTTGGCATTTGTGTATTTTAATATAGCTACGTCGTATATCGTATACGTTAGATTCAAGTAAATTGCCGTATTTTGTTGTAAATTTGTTTTGATACGAAGCTAAGGGAAATTGCAAAGTGTATGTAGCAATCAGCAGGCGATTTTTAGTCGAAGACGCTTAGCGTTTATTTATTTTCACGCGGCCACATCGCGCGTATTATTTACATCAAATAAATATAAATTGCCACGTTTTATCCCTCGAGCGCGGTGGAACCGGATCGTTTATGCGCACGTCTACTTGTTTTATCATTGTAGGCTTTGAAAAAAGTCAAAGGAAATTCTGGGACACTTAGCGAAGTCTCTGCCGCGTTATATCACTAGTTTTCAAGTGAAATATGTAAAGTGGTATTTAGGAAAAATAAAAATTCGTTGCGGAAGAACTTGCCCAGGATGCCTACGGAAGATTAAAAGGTAGAAAGATTATGCAAGATTCTGAGACACTTATCCGAGTCTCTACTGCGTTGTACAGTTAGTTTCGAGTCGAACGTTAAGAAAATTCACATTGAAAAAAGATCTTTTCACGAGGAGAGTCGCCAGTTATTCAGCTATTACAAAAGTACAAGTAGCTGGAAAAAGATCGTGAAACACTGGTGCAGCGTTTGCGTAAGGGCAAGACATTTAGGAGATTTCTAGCGCAAAGTTCATCGCGAACTTGTAATATAGAAAGAAAGGAGGGGGAAAAAAAAGAATGCAGACGAGAATGGTCCAGATCGTAGGAGATGAATTGCCAGCATTGTCTTCTTATCTGACCCCGGGTGTACAGCTTGAGCCGGTTTCTTTCGTCGGGAAAAAAAGCGAGGGGCATTAGCGATCGGGTTTTAACGAAGCTTTCACCCGCGAGAATGGACAAAGGAGAAACGATACAATGGGACGATTAGAGATACTTTGTACGCGCTTTCGACACACTCCGTTTCGTTCCAGCGCTAGCTGGCTCGTCCGTACCATTACCGTGGTCGTGTGGCTGCTCGCGACACGTTTTCACGCGACTGCGTGACCGCCAGGAAATACGTATATATACGTCGGGGCCCGCGCATTCAGTCACGCGCAAAACGAGGAAGAAATGTCGACGGAGCCGTAAGCACTTTCGAAAATTTCCCCGTGCCGCCTAATAAAGACGTTCGTTTCTTGGTTCGTTGCTCTGTTTGACTCGTGTCTATCGCGCCAACGTTCCTGTTTAGCATCATTTTCACACTTCTCCGCCAGATGTGTACAGATCCATTTTGCGTTTTTCCTCTCCTCCTCGCTCCACAATTTGCCTCTCTGTTCTCCGAGTTTCGGTGATTATGCCTATTAATGCTCCTTTTTTCTTCTTCTTCTTCTTTCTTCGAGCAAGATTACGCGCCTGGTTTCATTTGTAACACGTTACTACGTTTTCAAATTCGGAAGAGGCTTTTTCAACCTTCTGCCGATGGACCTTTGGTTCTACGTTTTACGATCGTCCGGTGTTCTATTTTACACGATACTGTAATAGAACTGTTGGCCCATTTTTTAAAATTATTACTTTCTTATTTACCTATATCAACTAATACTTCGGTATTAATCGCATACGATCGATCGGAATACGAACAATTAGATAAGAAATATTTCATTTGAGTGAATTTATGTATTTGCAACAATTTCGAAACGTTCGAACACCTATGCACGATGGTGTAAACGTAACATGAAAATTGAGAAACGGGAAATTATATTTACACGCGCCAGAATCCACGCAGAATCCACTCTTGGAGGATTAATTTTTACAGATGGAAAAAGTGAAATAAGATTCGATCGGTCTCGGAAACCGGTACCAAGAATACCTTCTCGATCCAGATATTAATATATTAATATAATCAGCTCGATTCGAGTTGTCCTTTCCGGTTGCGAATCGTGAGAAGCCAGCCTTCAATCTTCCCTTTATTAATCCCATTTCCGTGGAATCGCCTGAAAATTGGCATGGAAGAAAAAGGGAACAGATCGGCGCGGAGAATTTCACACGAGACAGTCGATGAAGACGCACGATTTCCAAGAATTCTGCATTCGACGGATCTTCCGTTGACGAAGTAAGCTCTTATTAGCACCTCGCCTCGTATTGTTCCCTCGGCAAACGTAATTTGCTCGGCTTTCAGAACGTGCAACGAGCTAATTAGCCTGCCGGTTGCTTATAATCTACGCCGTGGAATTAAAAGAATTCCTCGAGCCTCTTTGATCTGGCTATTTGCTGGAGGAATTAGCATCGCCTCAGATGCTTCTGTAATTACGATACAGATCGCGACAGAAATATCAACAATTTACAGCGCGATAAACCGCGCGATTTTCCACCGTTGAATTAGCCTCTTGCGAGCGAAACTCGTACGATTATCCTTTTCCCGCTTTTATCCGACTACGTGATTGCTGTTATGCTTCTGAGAAAACAAATGACTTATTCATCGCAGTGAGGCGATACAGGCATTTCTAAATACTAAATTCTAAATTAAACGATAAATACGCCCGTAACGCAATGACATTTTTCTATACATTTGCCCCTCTTACACTCACCAAGTCGATCGGTGTACAGAGAAGCGAGTTGAATTATCGAGTAGAACTATGGACTGACGTTTCATCGCGTTTCTGTCGTGTTCGTCAAATTTCCGCGCGACTGTTCGCCTCGATGAAACTCTCGTATCGTCTTAGCTTCAAACTGAAACATCTCGACGTCGCGTAAAGTGCATCGGCTGTGTGATAAAAATGTCTTCCTACGTTCAAGCATTCGCATCTCCGCGTGTGAAATATAATTCGAATTCGCATTAGAAGCTGCTCGAAGTTTGTTCCTCGAATAATTTCGCGACCAATTTATAACGCGGCGGAGGTGTAATTACTGGAGATATATATATATATATATATATATATATATCTATACGAGGAGGCGAGCTCGTTCCAACAGAATTATCTGCGCGTACGCATCGAAGTTTATAGGGCACGGAGAGAACCAGCCTAATACTCGTATTAGGTGTATTAGGTTCTTGACCGTTCTCCTCGGCTCGAGGTAGCCCCGGGCTGGCGAAACCAGAGCTCCGACAAGCTCTCAACCCCGCTGACCCCCCTTCGCGTCCCTCGCAGGGCCCCGTGGCACACGCATTCGCAACACGCGTCCGTATCTCGATTCGATTCGAGGCGCACGCACTTCCAGCGCGCGTTTACACGTCCGAATCGAAGGAATGCACGCGCGTTTTACGCACTTCCTCCACGCGGACACGCGCTTCTACCGCCTCGAAAAAATATGCCTGTGACCCTCTTGACGAGAATTCTGCGAACCTACGACTCTTAGAATTACCCGCCGGATTTAGAGAAATCGCCGGGGAAAAATGTTCGCAGGAATATGCTATTTCAGTTGAGATGTATAAACGAATCGGTCTATTGCTCGCGCAGCCACGTTTCGCGAAACTAAGATTATTTTACGCGAATGTATCGAGATATTTCGTTATCGCGATAATCGTCGGGTCGTAGCTCGATTTTCCGGCCGATAGAAATACGAGTCGGAACCTTTCGGAAGCCAAACCGATGGGCAAGTAGTTTTTCTTAATTTCATGGTTTTATTATATACGCGAGTATGCGATTGATATTCAGTTATCGAGAAACGAATGACTGGCTTCGACGAGTTCATTCATTACAGCAAGGTGACGTAAATGATGGTAAATTGCGAGATAAATTTAAGAAGATATTTGCAACATCATCGCTTTCCTATACTTTTCAATTTATGGAGCTGTCAGAGTGTAGCTTCCGAACGGTTCGTGTGTTTCTATCGTACCAGTAGGTTTCGCTCCTTGCGTCAGGTTTTCTAAGGAGTTTTCCTTGAATCTTTAATTTACGATCCGTTTCTTTTACGACGATGACGTTGACACATTGTAGACCGGAGCTCTCTTACACGGTAGTTTATTAACTTGGCGCGTTAATTTATCAAATACGATGCTTGTCGGCCCATCAACGATATCCTTCGTTCGAATATTTCCAATTGCGATCATTGAAAACGGTTCTACCTGGCTGAACATCTCCCACGAATCGAACTCGCACCGAAGCCACGATATCGCGTTGAAATTCGATCGAGCGCTTCCAGCCTCTCGTCGTGTCACCGTATCTTCCTCTCATTCCCAGCCATTCCTACCGTAATGAAAATTTTCTTTCGAAAACTTGGGAAACTACTGGAAGCTACTTGGAAAGGGGAAACGAAATGTCGAGTCGTCGGCGTTGCAAGGCGAGAAGAGCGGATTGAAAAGAACAGCCGGGGGCCTCGAAGTCGATCCGCGAGGATGCATTCCCGCGGACCGAAGAACAACCGGGTGATTCTGGTTCTCAGTGTGTTGGTCTCTGCTTGTTGGCTCGCATGCATGGCCGAGTGATGAAATTATTTCTTCACCGCGTACCTGGCCGTGTCTTATATACATACCGCGGCGATTTTACTGCTCTCGGTCGGCAGGCTGAGACACACGCTCGGGATTAGGGCCTCGAAAGCGTGGAGAAGCGAGAAATGCTGGAAACTGGATATCCAGTTTGTCCAGGGCACAGCAATACCCGTGGAGATATTGCTGTCGAGCCGGGCTTGCTCCACTTTGCATCCGCTGCGAGTGGCACGCTTAGATAAATCGTCGGATAAAACGGCAGATAATACGGAATCGATCGTTTTACCGAGGCCCGATACCCGTGGCCCGGTGCGCTCGCTTGAATTATTTTACGACCAACCACCGATCTATCGTGCCAGATACAGGCTTTCCTCTCGGAGATGTTTAGCGATCTCTCGAACGCGGAAGAACCGATGATTTATATTTGTACCAACGTTGCAAAGTCGTGCTTGATTAGACCGTAGCTTTTCTGCTTCGCTTTAATCAAATTGCTCGGTACCGACGATGATAGCGAACACCAGAGACGAAGAACACAACGAGTCATAATTTCTAATAAGACTTTTCTACGCAAGAACATGGTACAAGCGTTTTTACGCAGAAATTCGATATATCGTCAAGCAGTTCCGCGTCTAAGCTATCTAAGCTATCTTCTCGTTGGATTTTCAGCGGATTATCCGTTTCTCCCGTCCTTGTGGATATTTCGAAGGATGTTAAGCATGTTAATTACGCTGACTGATATTCCGTATCCATCGGATTTTTCTCCTTTTTCGAACATTCCATACTGAAATACTAGTTTCCAGCCATCGAGTAGAAGTTAGGAAACCGACAGAGATGGACGTCGCAAAGCTGTGACATTTGACGATTTAGACGTTTATGACGTACACCTTATCGCTCGAAAGTATCCAGACAATTGCTTCGTAGACGCTGTCGCAATAGGCCCAGGCCATTCTCAACGTGGAACTCGTATTCTTTCGAAACACGAGAAACAGAACTCAAACGGAGGTGCACCTCGTCCGCCGATTATTTTGACGAACACTTTCCTTTCCTTCGATTTCGCGTATAAACGTCCCATGAACGCGCGAACGTACGCGGTCTCCCAATAAGTGTGCAACTTGCGCTTGCAAAAAATCTAAAAATCTGTTAACCATCTGAGAGAACCATCGTCGAGCGGCTCGATGATGGTCGTTTGACAGTCGGGCGGAAGCAACGCGAAGCCAGAGATCTCCGGTTTCCTATTGCTCTTGATAGGAAAGGTGCCGTGGCGATCGTGGCGTACGACCGGTCAGACACACGACCCGATATCTGCCAAGTATCCGCAGACTCTCGGCCAGTCACGATATCCTCGAAATTCGCGGTAGTCGTCATAAATCTACTGATCCGAGCGGTCCCATCGGGCACGATCTGCGACCGATCTATAACAAGTTGCGCGAATAACGGGTCCATTAAGGCCGATACCGAAACACCGGAGCCGATATTCTCTGTGGCGTTGAAACCGCGACAATGACTTACTCTACTCGCGGCCACGGAACACAAGCAATTAAGATCGAACGAACGTTTGCTCGTCAACGCGTTAATAACTCTCTGCGTGTGCGATTAATGACGCTGAACGGGATCGTGATTCGGCCCCGGGACAAAATCCTTCCAACGTTTCTTTTTTCTTTTTCTCCTCTTTCTTCTTTCTTCTTTCTTCTTTCTTCTTTTTTTTTTCTTTTTTCTTTTTCACTCGCGGAGATCGTATTAGCGGCTCTGTCGATTTGTAGACGAAACACGTATTCCGAGGCTCCTCGTTCTTTACGGATCAAGTAGATTGTATCCGCGTTAGATTGATTGTCTCTGAGTTAGATTAGTACCACTTAATTAAAGGGTGAAGGTTTTTTTTTTGCGGTTTTAGA
>JACXIV010000115.1:1917575-2062968 GCA_014737475.1 Bombus confusus
AAAAAAAAAAAAAAAAAAAAAAAAAAAAAATTAGCAGTCGTTAGGAACGTAGGGCGGTGGAACTTGTTTGAGAATAGCAGTCGGCGGATAGGCTAATGATCTGAGACTTTTTAACGAGGTTTTAAAAGTTTCGTAGCGAACGTACTTTAAGAAAAATTATTAACTGTTAGGATAATAAAGCGAACGAGTTTGTTTTAACGCGTTCGCTGCGTGTAACGCGGTGCGTATGTACGTACAAGCGGACACGTCTTTACGTTATCTGTGGCTACCTGTGATAACTAGTTTCGATCGTGCGCTCTAAGTGAAAAATCAGGAAATTACGAGAACAGAAAGTCACCACACATAATTTACATGATGTCAAATAGAAATACCTATCCATGCCGTGATTCGTGTATAAATTTCTACCGTGTCTAAAAGAAATATTGTTTCAAAATTAGCCGACGCGCGATATCGTAGAAAATATCGGGAAACATCTTAAAATAGAACTCTGTTAAGGATCGAAGATGCGAACAGGCGAAAACGTCTATCGCGATGGATTTATCGTGACGAGTCGATGGGTGGATGGTTTTTGGAAGAGCATATTCCAGTTTCGTAGAACCGTAGACGACACGGAGCTCGCGTGGCGGATCTAGATTTCACGTCTGAACAGCTAGATGGACAAACCTGATCCGCAATAACCGCCGGCAGAGACGTAAATTCTGTTCCACGAGGTTTCTAGATTATCGAAATACCAGTACTAGGTGGAATCAGGTTCCGTGCTCCAGATTACCGGGGCGAACAGAGCGAAGCTATCGGTCGCCATGACCATTTCAGGATTATTAATCTTGGTCAGCGTTGCCTCTGTTCGCGCGCCGCGAGATAAAGTCGAGCGCGACCGTGCCGGAAAAATAAATCTACCGGGCCCCGTCGAGAGTTCCGTGCAAGCTTCGAGGTCGACGTGCGTGCTCTCCGTTCGACTTCGATTACCACGAATTTCCTTCCTCGCTTGCACCTATCCTTAGCCAATCCTCTTTTTCTATCGAAGCCTATCGAATTATTCTCTATTTACATATACTAAATTCTATCGAACTGCAGACCAGTTCTCCGATTGTTGAAAACTCGCAGAGCAGATCGCGGAGAGTTATTTCTATTTCCCAGAAACTCTGTCGAATTATTCTCTCCTGGGTTCGCATTTATCCCAGTCCCGTAGTTAGTTCGCGTAGCCGGTCCCCTTTTTCTGTCGCAATTCCTATTTCCCAAATTCTATTATTATTCAAAGCTCGAGCACAGGATCGCAGCGAACTACTCGCTGCTTCTCGAATTCCATCCTAACCTGACGAATATTCAAAAGGTTGGCGACCAATGTCGAAATGGAAAGAGCTGGCCCGCAATGGGATCGGGCTGGCGCGAAGGTTCGCGAGTTGAAGAACGCCAGAGCAACGTGATTTTTAATAGGAACGTTGGCTCAAGGTACACGAGCCCGCACTGTTCTAGAGCGAGCTAATTATTCAAACTACCTATACAAGTGCAAAGTTGGAATATACATGGAAGAAAAAGAGCGAAATGTCGAGGAGAGCGAGGCAAGATTCCAGGATGGTTCCATTTAAAAAGAGAAAAGGGTGTTTAGGGCGAACGAAGGCGAAAGCGATATGGAAGAAGAAGAAGATTTTCGTGGCCCTTTGTGCGCACGACCAGCCACGTTTTATGCACAAAAGAGGCTGGCCAAAGGGTGGAAGGAGGCTGAGGAGCGGCGGTTCGTTATGCCCGGTTCGCGAGGACAATTAATTATCTCCTGATTCCTTCTAAGAAACCAGTCCAAGTACAGTCGACCAGGCACACCGACGTGCTACGTCGAGCAAACGCACACGCACGCACCCACACGATCGTGCGGCAGAGAGCTGTTTTATAGACACATATGATGGAACACTCTCAGGCCGATCGTGTTTCAAACCACAGAGAGACTTAACTGAGAAACGACACACGTTGCTGCCCGGAGACCGGACCTCTCCGCCTCTCTCGTTCCCTCCAATCTTCTTCTTCTTTTGCGGTCCTGCCCGATTTTCATTGTCTATCACGAAAGAATTTCGCTCGAGCTGGATGGACCAGACCTCGCCTCTTCCTCTTCCTTTTGCATGCAGATAGAATTCCTCCGTCAATGATATTAGGGAGTTTTATACGTTCTTATATACAGGTGACTTCGTTGGGTTTTTCTTGTTGCAGAATCGGAGATCGGCGACAGCGAAGGCGAAGGCGAAGTGCGTTTCGTTTTTCCTGGAATTTTACGGATTCAAGGGTAGTCGAATCTAACTGATTATCCATACTAATTAGCGACAGTTGCACAAAATCGCTGCCTAGATAATTCTGTTGGTCTGAAGCGAGGATACAAAGAACACTTGGGAAAGGGAATTGCGCAATGTATTTCGTATAAGTAGGTAATTATCGGTTATAATAAAGGCACTTGAAATACGATCCATCGTAGGCGTTCTGCCGCAGTCTATGTTTCAGCGAACACGCGAAACGTATTTTACGTTCGCCGGTATAAAGGAAACATTTGAACGAGAAGGAAATGAATTGCGAATATAATAGACGAGACACGATCGAAGAAGACACACGATGTAAGCGGCAGGTTGTACGTTGGTGAATCAGACTTTTCTCCGCTGACTTCTTCGCGACACGTGCTCCAACGTAAATTCATCGAAGGTCTCCGACTGACAAACACCTCCGCTGAAAAACCAGCTCCTCCATCAAAATTCCATTGTAGAAGCGCATGGAACGATCCGAGAGAGACCGTCGCGCTTTCCTCCGAGAGCATCGATCTGTAGCGTTCGGTGGTCGATGTTCGCCATTCGACCGGTTGTGAGCCATTAACCCGTCTAATCGCACCAAGCCCACGGATAAAGACATCCATCATCATTAGAATGGATAATTATCGCGAGCAGTGAACTTTGGTGGCAACCATCAGTGCCACATCCCTTCTCCTCCTCCCATTGGTCGTTTCATTAGCGTTGGCCAAAGGAAACTAACGGCTCGCATTCCCACCGCTATCTGGATTTCCAAATAAATCCGACGAGTACGCTCACGTGGACACGTGTACGTGTACGTGCCGCGCTGATCGGCCAGCTCCCTTGGAGAATCGACGAGCAACTCCATCGAGTTCTCCTTTTCCACCGCGTTTTTCCCTCCCAACCCGTCCCTCGTCCTCTAGCTTCTCCCATTTCGATTTTCTTTATTATTCCGTGGAGCCGTGCGGGCCGTGTGACACGTTCACGGCATCCGGCCGCGTACGTGACGTCATACGAGCTATATTCCACCGGTGAACCGTGCACTCTGCCCATATGGTCGCCACGATTCTTCATTCTTCGTTGCGACCGTGACGAGCCTCGTATCGATTCGCCGAAGAATCGGCAGATTTAGCAAAGCTTCACGATGCTCGTTAGAACTCGCTACGTCCGACGAGCTCGTTTCGTTACAGTGAAATTACGTCTGGGGTTGCGTGCGATGGTACAGCGTTGACCGCTTTGCTCTGTTAAATGGCCATTGCTATCCTCGCCACTTCTGCAAATTGGCTCGTGTAGCGAGTGTAGAATTAGGAAGTACAGTACGAGTTTCGTTTATACGGACAAGCCTAATGGCCGGTTTCAGGTATAGGAATTAGAATTATAAAGCAGCGGAGCCTCTATTACCTGAACCAGAGTCGGTAGCTTCAGTTACACGAAGGTTACGCGTCGATATCCCAGTGGCAGAAATTCCCGACGAAGAAAAAAGATAAGATTAAGATTTCCTAGAAATATGCTTCTCTCGATAATCGTCCGGTAAAATTCAAAGGCAAATCCTATTAACAAGACACTACCGTATCCTTTGTTCCTCCACCCTGCAACGTTCTTACGCTCGATAGTAAACAAGCGCTTATAGTTACCGTTATCTTGCCTTCGACTACGGTCACTTGGCTTCTCTTTAAAGAAGCTTCCAATCGACGTGAACCGGAAACATAGAAATGTAGGCATACGTGGGAAAAATGTAGAAACGCAGGTGCGCATAGAAAACACGTAGGAACTTAACGAGTTAAATAAGAAGAAGATAAGCGTAAGACGAAGAAAGAAGAGATAGAAACACTTTTACGCGCCCTTTTCTCACGTCACTCTCGCGAATCACCGTAATTCTTGCGATTGCGCATGATCGACCCTCGTGATACCAACCCTGAATCGACGCGGAGTCGAGAATTCCGCGAATGAGCAAGGGCTATTCGGATTTTGCGCGTGGAGGATGCGTTGTCCGCCCCCTGGAACCTGGAAACCGACCGTCACCAGCAGCGCAGCGTTGAGCGAGCCTAGCAAGGGGCGAAGGCGGTTGAGGAGGGTTGAGATAGGCCAGCCAACCCCCGTGACACCCCCAGAAGTGGGCGTAACCGGTTCCTTTTTCCCCGATGCGACGGAGAACCGAGCGTAGACGGCAAAGTAGACGAAGGTTGGCGAACTCCGGCAACTTCTGTCGGCTGTTTTGCCACAGGAAATTAGAATAATTCGATGATACGTAACTGTTGCGGCCAGAGACAACGGGGACGGGCTCATTTGAATATCTGTATAATCGGAACGCCGTTAGGGCGGATCCAGAAAACGGCGGAGCCTGTCGCCGACACCTCTTTAGTCCCCTTCGTTCTCTCGCTCCTCTCTAATCGGCCTAAAAAGATTCCTTCCGGCTTCTTCTCCTCCCTCTCTCGTCTATTCCACACGAAAAAGACGCTGGCAGATAGCGTCACCTTGGAACTACAGATCTCAGGCTTCTTTTTATCCTAATCGTTGAGCTTCTTTTTGCTAACTAACCTCGTTCGGTCGACTTGAGCGCAGCGTGTAGAAACGCGGACGAATACGAGAAGTTACGGAAATTTGAGGAATTGACAAGACGCTCTTATTGGTCTACTTGCAACTTTCCATGTGAGACTTCCTCGTATCGCGATTAGTTGAAGAAACGTCCGATTGATACGAATACGTGAATGCAGAACTCCCGAGAATTGCGTAAACAGAAAGCGACAAAGACGTACAATGACAGAGAGAGAAGGAAGAAGAAAGTATAACGTGGACAAACGTAGAAAAAGACGTAGAAATGCAAAAAAAAAAAGAAATCAAGACATTAAATAAAAAGCAGGCGACAAAGATGAGGTAAAGAAGCGATAGAAATCTGGATGCGAGAATAATCTCGGCGGATCAAGCGAGATCCTGCGAGACGAAGGCCTTTTCGAACGATGCTTTTTCCACGAAGAGCCGGCAATACCGGCGAGGATCCTTCAGAGCACGGCGTATTTCACCACTAGCCGCGAGTTTGGCCGAGCAAGGAATTCATCAGCCAAAGGTTGGCGAACGTGCACCACCATAAAACCAAGTGATTTACGCTCGACACTTTATGGGCCCCGGCCAGACGCCCCGACTTCGCGAATTTTTCGTCGATTTTCGGCCGATCTTGAACGCGCAAACGAGACGTCCTTTTATTCGTCACGTCTCTCCCTTTTCATTGCTATCAATTTTTTTTCTTAAACTCGATCCACCAGCTCGTCGTCGAGATATCGACTTTAGCTTTTGACGCGGACGGTACGCCTTGTATCGTCTCGCCCGAGGCGAGACTCGAGAGAACTATGGAAAAATCTGTTTCATTACACGTTCGTAATGTGTACGGCTGGATGCTTGATGTATCTCTCCTTTCCTCGTTTTGTTCCTCTTCACGGCCTCCTCTGACTCGGTTTCGAGGGCTTGATTGCGTTCCACCCAAAAGTCTCCTCTCTTCGAGCTACTTTATTCGTCGCCTTTCCTTTTGTAAAATAAAACCAAGACCAGAGGTGGAGAACATGGCAAGTCACGTTTCCTGCTTTTTGTAGGAGAACAATTTTTACGTTCAACGCGTTGTCAACCGTTTAATTTTGAGATCAAACGCCTGCGTGCTTCTTTTTTTTTTTTTTTTTTTGTTAATTTGTACTTTACAATTTGTCCAGCTGGACACTTGGTAAATTTTGTCACGATTCTCGATATTTCAAGAAATATCAACGATATTGATTATGTCAACTAATATTATAGATTGGTATTATTGCAAAATTAGTTTCTCACAAAATATAGATTCATTGTAGATCTTCGAAGCTGTCTTTTAATTTGTTGCAAGTTATAATCTTCATCGAGTTATAATAAGTTATAATGTTTTGCAATTACTTGGTGTTAAAATATCTCTTTTTAGCCGCCAGGCGATATAAAAGTCAGAAAATCAAGAAAAATATACCTGTCGTATTTTTCTTGCCTTTCCATCGTTGGTCAACTTTTTGCGTCGCCATTTTTCACCGTAACATCTTCATCCCCTGCTACATAGAATCGAGAAATATCTCACACTTTCGCGTCATTATTGGATGAATTGTTGGCGACAAAAAATTGCGTTAACCACTCTCCTCTATAGAGAGATCGAGAATCGCACATCTTCGTTTACCAAAAAAGGAGGCAGCGCCCTTTGAGGTTTCGCCTTTAAAAAAGCACGCTTAATATCTTTCTAACTGTCTGCTTTTTTTTCCACAACCATATATTCTTCCAGTGTAATCGATAGAAAAAGCAATTTTCGCACGGTGGCCAGCGAACGAACCGCTCGTCATAAATTTTACCATCGCCAGCTACTTATGGCTGTGGCCAACTTCTTTTTTTCTCCTCGCCTGTTTTTGCCACCATTATCTCAGCTCGAACGCCGTGAAATCGTAATTCCCCTGTTCGAAAAATTCCCCTTCGAGCGGAAGCCTTGGCTTTTTCAAGCTTTTCGGCGCGAGAGAAGGTCAGCTCGAAGAAAATCATCGATCGGGACCTGTCAAAATATTTTCGACAGTCTCCGTGTCCATTGTGCGGCGATTTTCCGGGGATTCGACGACGACCAGGGGGGTCCTTGAGCAGCATCAGCGTTCCTTGCACTGTGTCCCAGGATCACGTGGAGGGGGACGGTCAGGTATTATAACGGCTCAATTTCACAGACGATCCCTTAGTAAATTCCCCGAGGAACTGGCTTGCTCTCGAAGTCACGTGCCACTGTGTATATCTTTTGCATAGAATAAGCCGGAGGTTCTAGCTTCGAATATCGTCATTTTATTCATTTTTGATCTTTTTTAATTTATTCTGTAAAATTGTATGGTAGCGCGTAATTGTCGCGTGTAATTTGAGGTTTTCCGTGTCGCAGTTTACCATGCCGCAGTTTACCATGCCGCATTTTTCTCTTATTCTTTGTTCGAACGTGTTCATTCAATTTTTAAACATTTCTTAATTGTTTAATTAGTATCGTTGAATCGTTCCGCCGTGCTGAAACGGATCTGAGAAAACTGACTTTTAGTATTTAACAAGGCACAGACGTCACATACGTGCAAAATATAAATCGTTACATCTTCAGTTTCAATACGGATACGGTTTTCTTATCTATTATACGCGTGGGTAAACTATTTTTCTGCTACCTGGTAGCAACGACTTGATTCGAGCAAAAGTTCCAGATACTTGTTACTTAACGCAGCAGCACCGGGGTTGATATGAAGTTAAGATTAGATTACTTAATTTTAGAACTTGTAATTTAGTTTAATTCAACCAACTGTAGTCGTTATAGTCGACTATGACTCAACGAGAATTGAACATTTCTTTGAGGAAAGTCACGAAATAATCATTGTCGATAGGCACGATATCTAATTTCGTATTAAAGCTATTTTTTAGAATGTTAAAAGTGCCTTTGTTTTTTGAAGGATAAATTGCTTTCTGTTTAGTAAATTGATTCTATTATCGATCTTTGCGAATTTAAGAGACCACATTTTTATACACTAAACTATCTTATCAAGAATATACCAGAAATTTGTTCATCGAAGGCTCAACACAAGTATTTTACTATTCTCTAATGCCTCCTTCAAAAGAGATTTTCTACGAAAAGTTTAGGGCGATTCAACTATTTGTAACAGATAGCCACTTGGTCAAAAGTGCACCAGAGTCCCAGTTCACACTTTGAGAAGACAAGTCGTTCGTCCCACGAACAGACACATTATCCAGTTCCCCAATTTCCCTGGTTCATCCACTTCGCCCCAAAAGTGGCCACCGTTAGACGGAGAAAAAACCAACGACCCACTTCTCGCCCAATTTTCTGCCTCTCAAAAAACGCTCTGAAAGCAAAGAAAAAAAAAAAAAAGAAGAACGAAGAAGAGCAGCAAGGGGAACTTTCTATTCATTCCACGGTTAAAACGTATGGGGCGACGAGGAAAAAGTTGAATCTATTTGTCGAAAACCTCGGACGTTCGAAATTTCTCAGTCGTAAATCGTGCTCGCCGCTATCGATTATCGATATCGTAGCGGGCATTAATCGCAAGAGTAGCCAGTGCCCGTGGCCAGTGAGTAGCCGAAGGAAATTACGAGGGATCCGTGTGATAAGGAGATTGTTGGCCAATAAAAGGTCGGTCGCGCGTATCTCGTTAAGACGTGAAAGAACTCGCTCCTTTTCGCATGCAATCCGTTGCGTTATTCGGGAAGTTTATAGGAAAATTGAGTGAAAATTTTAAGTTAGTACAGTGGTGGAGTTTTCCATACCGAAAAGTGTTAGGAGGACAAATTTTCTCATGAGATTTCTCGACGATACTTCTTGGCTGATGTTAAATTTTATTTATACAAATCAGGACGAAGAAAATTTTCAATTGGTTTGAAGATTTAAGGATTATATTTACGCAACGATGCAAGATAAAATGTGCTTATATCCTAGACTTGGTTTAGCTCGTAAATGTGTATATAAAATTGTTGTTGCACAGGACTTATGGAGATACATGATTTTCCATCTAGAGATTAAAAAACAATCTCGATGAAACAAATTCTAGACACTGGTAACGTCTTTAATTCTCTACCGATAATGATCATTATCTGTGCTGATCTTCCAATCAAGATGGAGCACCGTAGTCGTATGAACGGTTAACGTCGGTCCGATCTATTTAGAAATCCAATAAACGACCTGGATGAAATTGAGAAAAAAGCTTGGTGCAACGAGAGCTTGTTCAATTATCGACAACAATCGTGCAATGGAAATCAAGTACCATTATACAGGCTCGACATCGATATGATCTTCCGTTTTGTTATCGAACAAACGATCTCGATGGAATTTGAAAAAATCCCAACAATGACAACAATCTTCTAACGAAGCTCGAATACCGTGAGTTTCATTGGATGAATCGGACGACTCATTGCATCGTGTGGTTGCGTCGAATCATTGAATCGTCAGAAAATGATTATTTCGGCTGCTTGCGAAGGGAATATCTGCGAGTGTCTCGGTTGCTTCGATGGAAGAATGGAACGGTACGCGGGATGAGAGGGAGGGTAAAGGCACGTCGAGGAGGGGGCAACGTCATCGGTAACGTTAAACAATCTTAATTGACAAAGCGACGCGGGTAGAAAGCGTGATTATCGGAAGAATGGGCAAAAGGCCTGGCGATCGACGAATTCCAGCCTGGAACGGGAATAACGATTACGATGCGAAAACGTGTCGTTGAATGTGAAAGTTCATGACAAACGGAATGCAACTATAAGGCAAGCTTTTAATGCAACGTTACCTGGCCGCGACAAAGCCCACCGGGTCTCGTTTCAACTTATTAGCCGGCTGTTTAACACATTGCGCACAATGTGCACGTAAACCGTGAAATATTGGCCGTTTCACGCTTAGCCTCGCGTTTCTTCCTACCGTCGAAAATAAGAAACTCGCCGAGGCTCCGTGCAAAACTCTCGAATCATCCGCTTTTCTAATAAATTAGTAACTTGAAGATTACGGCAGATAAGTATATTTTTCTTCAACTTTCACTTTGAGCGACGCTTCACGAGTAGAAAGGATATTTCGATATCGAATAGTTAGAAATCGGATACGTCCAGCCAAGGACGTGTTATTGTTTTATTTTCGTACTTTCAACGCGAGAGTGCCTGAATATTTTTAATATTTTAATATTGCGGCAATATTTTCTATCTTTTATTTTTTTTTTTTTTTTTTTTTTTTTGATTATGAAAACGATGGAAAAATGCGTATTTGATACTCGAACGGTCCGTTTCTAAATGAAACTGTGTGAAATTGATGGCAGTTTCTGAATTACGCTTGATGATTAAATCGGATATGTCTCTAGCGGTTTGAATCGTTGAAGATAGTGCCATTTCTCTTGGAAGCTTGACAAAGTATACGCTATTACGATATATTATTATTCCCTTAGATACTAAAAATTCCTTTCGTGTATTTGCTTTGAATATATGTATGCATAACGAGCCTCTGTGTAAAGCGCTTGGTTTGCCACTTTGACGGAACAACGTACAAGTTCCTTTATCCAAATTCTCCTTATCCAAATATTCACGTTCGCTTAACTTTCGCGCGTTATTTCACGCTGCTCGATCTGCGAAGTGATCGTCCGATCGTTACGCTACTCGATCTCGAAAAATAGTCGTTCGCCATTCGCAACTTCTGATTTGCACGGAAATTCCGATTGTCGAAATTCGCGCGGAAAACGAGGAAAAGCGTAAAAATATTCCACGGGCGATCTCGAGGAGTGTCGGACGCTGCATTTTAATTCTGGCGGTGTCGTTGTTTCCTCCACTTGCCAATTAAATGCCCCGGTGTCGTTTACTCCGCGACTCCCGCTGGCCATCCAACGTTCCTCGATTCATCCTCCTCCCGTTTCCCCTCGTTCGCCGCCCTCCTCTCGTCTTTGCGGCTGTGAATGGGCGAGCACGCGATTCCGGGAATTTAAAAACGGGAAGGAATTTCTAGAGAAAGGTAGAGAGAAAAGAAGGCGATGATGCGAGCGAGAAGGAAGAGAGAAGAAGGGAACGGGAGTAAGACAGAGATACGGTTCTCCGCGCCGATGTAGGCAGAGAGACACGTGGTGGGTGTGAGCTACTGGTATTTTATTGTTCGCTAGTGTGATTTGTGGTGTTGTTGTGTTGTCGTGTAGACGCTTGCTTGCTTACACAGGGTGTACCGGTTTGCTTAGAAGGCCTCTGACTGACGTATGGGATCGTTTCGTCGGCGAGGCTGTCGCGAGCCTTGGAAATTGACAAGATCGAAGGACTTCCTCTTTTGTGCCGGCAGAAACGAATAAAAATCCGTGATCGCAGTCTCCCTTTCAAAGGAAATCGATTTCATCGTTTCATCGACGTGCGACTCCGTTTGCTCGAATTTCAAACGCTTCAACCGGTTAAATCGATTTTCGCGAACTTCTCAATCTCATCGGCCAGAAACGTAAACGTTGCTCGATTTCTTGAAAAATATCTGCGCGTTGTACGTTTATCACGTAATAATCGTATAATCGTCACGCAAAGGATGGATAGATAGCGGAAAGAAAGAATCAGCGGCGAACTATTCGTCCCTCGATGGATCCAGATAAATAAATTGCCAATAAATAAATTGTCCATGCGCTCGTACAAAGAGGTGCTATCGATCATTAGCGTATCCTGTATATCATCATACCGGTATCCGTAGCGACCACCTTTATCTCCCTTCTATATGATCTTTATTGCGAACTTGTCGCATTTAGACAGTGAAAACCTTGAGGATAGGCGTGATATAGGTCAAGAGATCCTTGACTCGATACTCGACTAATCCGTGTAGAAGTGTTGCTGCTTTCATTGCCTGTCATTGTCTTCCTTCTTATTAAATTCGATGAAATCAACGCGCCTCGGATCTGTCCAGCAGCTGTTCTTGTAAAACGAAACAACGATTAAATAGCGTACTCTGTACGTCTTTCGCGAGAGGATAAACGTCCCAGGATTATTAATTATCGAGTTGGTTGGCGAAAGCCGAGTGTAGCACGAGGCGAACATACAGGGTGTTAAAAAAAGACTGTCTGAAAGTTGAAAAGCTTGTAGCGGTCGCTGCGGGAAGTAAAAAATTCTCATCAACGTGGGTCCTAAAAGCGAGTTTAACTAATTCTCGGCTGGACAAGAATAGATAGATAATTGGATGGAGGATTCGTAGTCCTGCGCGCGAAAAATAAATCCAACAACGTGGAACAAAACTTTTACGCTGCATGTCAAACTTAAAAGTTTGCCGAGTTTATTCCTCAAGCTCTTCGATCGCCTGCCTACCTCCGCCTACCTAGAAATCGATCTGATTCTCGTCCAACTTTCTCATTTTCGCTGTTCTTCGATTTTGCCTCCTTTCGAACGCCCCTGACTTGGTTTGTACCGCGCGATTTAGGGTCACGGCGTATACATAGGATCGTGAGCAGAAGAGGAAACTTTGAAGCAGACTGTAACGATGCTCCCCGCCGAATAAGACTATAAATTCGTCTGTGTAAATCACGTGGGAGGGTAACGACAAGGGCAAAGGAGAGGGGCACTTTTTCTCGAGGGCCAGAGGATCGTACTCGTGGATGTTATTGGTGGCAGGTACACGTGTGTTCCCGAAGGGAAGCACGGACGTGGCCAAAGGGACAGGAAAGTACAAGTGTTTCAAGGAACGCGTAATTTATATTCGAGGCCCGTCGACGCGCACCAGCCAACGGTTTTATGTGCCTTTCGGGAAACGAACGTTACGAGGCAATTAATTTCGAAAATCGCGATTAACCGACCTCTCCTGTTCGATGGATCGTAATAAAACGCGGACACTTTGGCGAACGCGTGCCCTGGCTTTTATCGTTCGCTCTTGCTCGCGGATTTATCGTCTTGCGAAATCGCCAACCCTCCAACTTCTTGCCGTCTGCACGGCGTAAACTTTCCACGTTGAAAAGGATACTACGCTGCAACTCTGTTTGTCGCAACAAAAGTTTGCTCAATTGTCGATTTACTCGACTTTTGCTGGTCGAATTTACTCGTCCGAGCGACAGCTCCTATCGCGAGAAATAGCAGATGGCGAGGAACATGAACGATATTGTGCGAACTACGATCGTTGTACGAAGCGTTTGTCTTGCGAGAGGTTGAAAGAAATGCAGTTGTATCGCACGCAACAGACGCTAAAGTTTTATTATCGTTAATTATGAGCGCGTTCGACGTTGGAACTATGACGTTGCACGAGGATGGTGGTCATGGGAATTAGCTTAGTACGCGATTGGGACAGGCTGAATTTTCACCGCAAGTAGCCGCGTGAAAGTGGAGTTGTGCGTGAATGTACGAGCGCAGCGTAAGTACGCTCGAGTATCGACTCCGTTGCTCTGGTATCGATTGTTTGCCGAGTCAGGTCGGGGATATCCCGTTTCCACCAGACACATAATACTTGCATACCGACGAGGTTACGCTCGTTTCTTCGGGGTACCTTTAGTAGCCCACGCATTCATAGAAAGAACGTTTCCGAGAGTGCCATCCGATAGACTTCCTTCGACATTCTGCGCGATCCTTGACCTATTTTGCAGCGATAGGTACTTTCAGATGCGAAGTGACTCCGTAAGATTATTGCGAGTTAGACGGCACGCGTCATTTTCATGGTATCGAATTTTTGGAGTCACGCGAGTTTACTAGGTGAACGTACGAGATCCAGCGTAGCCGGACTTGATCAATCAGCCGGTTTTAAATGCTATAATCGGACGGTGGATTTTTATAGAAAATTTATCATCTGTCATGACATATATTTGCCCCGTTTTGCTTCGTTTGTAATAATTAACGTACAAACAGGATGAATTTATGCTACGGTTCCATACATTAACGAGTAGACTTGCAAATAGATAAAAAAAAAAAAGAATTAATCTTTCTCGATCATAAACGAGCAATCGCAAGTTTCAATTATCGGGCTGATAAAGAGAAGCATTAAATCGTCTTACGCGTGCCAATAGTCAACCGGAACTTGAGATTTGGAAGTTTGTCAGATTCGCAAAGATCGTCTGTAGATACGCGAAGCAGAAATCTGTTGGTCCCAATCGACTTCTAAATTTATCCCGCTCGAACCTGTCATTTTATTTTCATTCGAAGCGTTACGACAAGCACGCGGTTATCATTCATCGCGATCTATTTGGCGTACTGTATACTGGAACAGAGACGAAAGAATGGAATTTTCTGAACGGGATCTAGAAATTAAATTAATAATCGAGTTCTCCTTCGCCGCGACAGAACGTGGAAGGCCGTGGTGGCTAACGATCGCAAAAAACGGATCTAAATCCGCGATCCAAGAACGCTTCTAACGGTGTCCGTGACTGCGGGGCAAAAATCTTGGATTTCGGTCGCTTTTTCCAACCAGCAGCAGCATGGTCACTCTTGAGCCTTCGTAGTCGCAGAGGCAACAGAGGTTCTAATTAACTTGGAACTTCCCCCGCCAAATCTAACACAGCTTTCCTCCATTCCTCTGCTCTCTTTCTCCTAGCTCGAACGAGAAAATAATTATCCCTTCCCCTGGCTTTGTGGGGGAATCGGAGCCTAGACAAATATAGCGTCGAATCCTGTTTTCGTGTTGCCTTGTTGACTCTTTAACGCGACTCTGCGTTCCAAATACATGCACCATTAACGCTATGATGACCATCGATGACGTCACGCGAATGTGTTAACCGTCAGCGTGTTACCGCTGTTAGCGGGTTTTTAAAGTCCTCTTATAGATATAGGAAATGTTTCACGGTGGGTGAAATTTTGTACAATCGCAACAACGTTCGTGTTTTATCAATCGTTGATGGAAATACTCGGTCGTTAATAAAAATAAGCTTTCGACTAACCGGTCTTCGTAATTGTTATTATTTTGTTCGGCAAGTTGCGTTGCCGAGTTTCTTCGCATACTCGCGCGTGTACGTTCACTGAGTTACGTTGTTCGCATAGTCGCTATTCGTCGATAAGGAATATCGTAGGCATACGACGATACGACGTGTGATAATGTTGAAACATTAAAACGTTAGAAATATCTGGACAATTTTTACGAAGAGACGCGACGATCGAGATACGGTGGAGGGAAAAGGAGAAGAAAAACCGAACTTGAGAATCCTGTCCGAAGATTCCTCGCGCGAACCATTACAACAGCATCGTCAGATCGGACTTGCTATGTAAAATATCTTCGCGATCACGCGCTCCTAGATAGCGGATATCCAACGCTGGTAATTTGTAACTTGCCTGCACCGGCGGGAATTTTGAACGTGTAAAAACAGCAACGTAACGCGGACGCGGTAACGAATGTATCGATTATGATGCTTAATAGACGAAAGAAATCTCCGTGCGAGATACATTGCTCTAGTTACGTTCGTAAAGACGCGAATCTGCCTAAACATCCGCATTCCCCTTACGTAGAACCACCGAACGCCGGTATATTTATTATGTGCCATAACGAGGAGCATTTAAACGAGTTGAAAGAAGCGAGAAGTGATTCCATTTGCAATCTATTTGCGCGCGTCGTTACTTACACGGCTACGAGTATATTATATAGATGGCCGTGCGAGAGATACGAATTCCAATTATCCTAAGTATATTTTATTTTCACGAGCGTAAACACCGTAACAATCAGCTTAATTTCTCGATTAAGAAACGTCGCGGTAGGAAGAAATATAAGACGCATAATGAGGCTGAATATTCGCGGTTCGTGCATATAGTCGGCCGTGCCGTAATACCGAAGCGATATCCGAGGCAGAAAAGCCCGGTCTCTCGTGGATTAAACGTGATTCATGTACTCGACGAATCCGGCCGATCGAGGGAGTTCACGGTTTCTCGAGCGCGCGGAGTGGAACGCGCGCGCGGAGAGGCTTCGAAGAAAAGGAGATCGAAGATAATTGGTAGGAAAGCGATCGGTCGCGAACCACCGACCGTAGACGCGCGTTTTCTGCGTGTGCGAGCATACCGCCATCGGGTTTGACGTTAGCTTCGGCTTGCTTAACGTAGCTATAATACGTGTAGTACACGTAAGAGGGAGGCGAGAAGAAAGATGCAACGATTTTCCATAGCGGAGCGAGAGAAAGGAGACGGACGTGGCGCTGAAAGACAGCGGCTTGTTACTTAATTCCATGCGCTCGCTTAAATAGAACGACTTAGACTTAAGGCCAGTCTGGAAAAATCGGAGACACGCCGTTTGTGGGGAGGCAGCGAACCCGTGCGTACACGCCAGCGTAAAGGCGCACGCACACAGCGAGCTTAACGTTCGCCACGTACGAATACACCGGCGGACAACGGCGTATTTGATCGTGCAATGTCGGGGGTGCCTACTGGTTTTGATATACGAGCACACCAATACACGATCGAACGGTGTTACACGCGTGAGTCATATTGAAAACCAGTCCTAGCGATTGCTCTCTGTGCCGCACACGCGCTCGCGCCAGGCCTCTAAAGCGCCCGAGACTTCTGAATATCTTCCACCCGTGAAGAGAGTAACAAACTCCGGCTGCCGTGGGTCCCTCCACGATCCTTTAACTTTAACTTTCCTTCCGTTCTACAGTTACATTCGAGAATTTACGTTATCCAACTCTATCCATCCTTATCGCCAGTGATCTCGTTCCGACAATTCACGTAGAATCGTTGAAATTGCAAACGAGCGGCGATATCGGAGAGAATCGCCAACTCTCTGCGGTGCGAGCAACGTTCGATATTCTGTTATCGATGTCCGTGGCGTTAATCCTGCTGCGATATTTTTATGCTTCGATCTCGCTCTCGTTTTAACCTCGTCCAACGTGATCTCGAATTGAGACGATACGAACGTTTTTATATTTTCCTCGAACTTTGAGAGATTTTTCATTTAATTAATGAGACAAGCAGCCTCGTTGATTTATTACAAGCGCAACTAGAAATTTGCTGCGGAGCAGCGTGATCCGCGACGCGAGCTGTCTCCGGGAATATTGGTTTTCCACGCTAACCGAAAATTGCCAATATCCTCTTCCAACGTATCTCGTACGTGGTAGTCGATGGACTACGAGAAACAATCTGGCAGTAAGAGCGGGGCTAGGAATATTGTTTACCATGAACGTGATTATCGACTGATAGGGTCATGACTGGCCTCGAGAGTACTATTCTCTCGATTTTAACAGGAATGATTCTTTTTCGCGAATAATAGAGGATAACGTGTAGGTAATGGGTTGTTCGGAGCGGCTCGCTGTATTGCTTCCCCGGATTGCACGAACGTAAACTATTTTTACTAACCGTGATGGCATCGCGTACACTTTAGCCGCACGCTGGCCGTGGCAGAGAGTTAGATGCCATTGTGGCGGGAGGGAACTCTGCCAGTTGGCGTGGAGCGCATAAAACGGAACAATAATGACAATGTACCAAGACAGCGATGTATTTATTCATTACCACTCGCGGTACACAAATAAACTTCGAAAAGAAGCCTCTGGCCATCTTAGAAACTCTCCGACTATGGTACATACACGTGTTCATTCTGCTCTCTTTGCGTTTTATCTGCTCCCTTTGATCTGCATTCTCTACTCGTTATAATCTACTCTATTCCTTTTGTCGCTTATACCATACCAGCACCCTCCATTCACAGCTTTCATTACTATGCCATTCAATGTACTTACTATCACATACTTCGCCGGTGTTTGCTTAAATTCCAATAAACTCCTGGTCCACGTCGTAATTCTCATGAAATTGATGGCGACTTTATTCTAGGAATACTTTAGAGCCGCCGTATAGCAGAGAAGAATGGATATAGTAGGAACAAGAGAAGAGCATATATTTCTCCACTACTCCCTGCTCACTGGTCTCGTCGATAAACGTTTATTTCAATTTTACGCAACAGTTTCTCTTCCAGTAATAAGAGTTCTTTTTCAACTAAATCGATCACTCGACGAGTTTGCGCTCTCCTGCGAGTAGCAGGCAATGGACGATTTTAATTCAAGCGAAACAACTACGACGCTGTTCGAGACAGTTTCCACGCTATCGTATTATTCTATCATCGCCAAAGGTGACTGATCAAACTCGAACATGCCTGAAGATTCTGAATTCCGTGGATGAAATATCTCCCAAACGTTGAGAATCTTTCTCTCGAAACGGGACTTTCTCTAATATCGGGACGTAGAAATTGACGAGGCGCGATAGATTCCTACAAATGCCTGCCCTTCGTCGATAATTCATCCGCCATATGCCTGTATCGTCTGCTCGGGATCCCCTATCTCAGCTTCGTCACTCGCATTTTCTCAATTCCCTGTGTCCGCCGTATCAGCTGCACCGAGCTCGCTAAATCTGTTCAACTGCGCCATATATACTTCAGCCAGTATCAAGGAACACCAGCAACGCATTCCATCCAACACACTCACGAATCGTATTCCCTACAAAGTAGTAGGTCGACCGTGGTGGGAAAAATGGAAGAAATCGGTACGCCGCAGTGGGTGAAAAGGCAGGCGGGGTCCGCTGTAGAAGCGCGTTTCCGTGAACACGAAATCCACGGAAGCGAAGGGGGCAGCAACCGGTCTGTGGAAATCCGTATCGGAGACGCGAGCGCGTACCGCGGGCAGAAAGGAGCGGGCCGAGAGAAGCGGTCAGGCAGCGTATCCACCCACGACGTGGCATACTGTAACGAGGCTACAGTCCATTAAGTGCGTACGGCTATTATGGCTAATGCATTACGGGGCAATAAAAAACGGGAAGTATAGCACGGCGGGCCGCGTGCGCACGCTCGGCAACCGGACCACATTCCATGTCGGACGAGTATGTACGCGCTGCTCAATGCATTGCCTTCAAGTACAACGCTCGTAGATACGACGACGACGACGACGACGACGACGACGACACGCGCGCGCGCACACAACCGATCGAACATCCAGACGCGATCCATCCAGTCTAGTCGGGACGAACGAACTTTTTTTAACCCTGCCGCGCTCTTTCGCTCGTTTTCCACGTAATCGTATGTTTGTGGCGTGGAGAAGCAAACTGTCGTTGGTAGGCGTGATTTTCCCTCCAAATTTTACGTCAAATGTACCCTCAGAATAGCAGAAGTTGCTCTCGATCGATGAAACGAGCGAGATTGGGATAGAAAAATTTAGATCGCGGTAGAAGCAAAACTTTGTTAGGTAATTTCATATTTTTACGAGCGTGGCTGTAAAAGTGGAATTTACATTCCGTTTCGAAACGTTTGAACGAGCGCTTCGCTTTGCGTATTTTACGTATTCTTCGATATTGTGTACATTTTGTACGCTTTCACGTTTCCAGTAAATACATAACTAAAAATGTACGCATTCCAGCTATTAGCCATGAATACTGGTTTAACGTTTAAAGCAGGTTTGTGTGGATACCGATGAGTTCGCTCGATTCTGGAAGATTTGTTTGGATTCCGACGATGTACCTTTATAGACGAAGAATGGCCCGTTTAGGTTTAGATCTCGATGACTTCTTTTCAACGTTGCGAGATTTGTTTGGATTCCGGTGACGTTCTTTGATAAGTGGAAGAAGGTTCGTTCAAATTCCGACGATTACCTTCGATGTTGGAAGATCCGTTTGGATTCTGACGATGTTCTTTGATAGTCGAAAGACGGTCGCTTCAGATTTTGATTCTCTTCGATGTTGCAAGATTTCTTTGAATTCTGATTTTCTTCGGTACTCGCAGGAATATTCGTTCAGACCCTGACGATTTCCTCCTTCCTCCGTTATACGCGTACAACTGCCACGTACTGAGCATAAAAATATTCCGTATACGAATAGCCGCGGTGTGGGAATTTTTTTCAACAAAAAGCTCGTAAAAGCGCATAAGAGAAATTCTCCACGAAAATGGCAGGCGCGAAGGAAAGTTGAATGTTCTCGGTCGGCGCGGCACAAAGTTTAAAAATATCGTGGCTCGGCCCTTGGAGCGGTGAAAATATGAATTTTTTATCTCTCCCTCGCGGACCATATGGCCGGTGCTCATCTCGACGGAGGGGTGGAAAGACAAAAAAGCGGGTCGAAGAGAAAGAGCGGGTCGAAAAAAGCGGAGAAACCGCGGTATTTTTAGAATAGAATTTCCAAGGTGGTTTCCGTGGTTCCGCGCGACAGCCAGGAAAGAGGAAAGGGTTGCTGCATCCTTCTCTTGTTTTTTATTTTCTTCCACAGCTCGCCACCCTGTCGTTTCCGCGTCTAAATTCTTCTCACCCTTTTTCCACCGACTGGGACCCTCTATTTTCCTTTTCAGAGTCGAGCATCCCTCAGCTGTCACTGCATGTCGTTCCTTTCTTCTTTCTCGTTCTTTGCCTAATTTCCTTCTCGTCGATTAAGGGAACTTCATCGAGCAGACGTTTCCCGAAACTTTTTCTCGTAGGAACTTTCGTCGCTGCGCGTGGCACGAACGCTCGTCTGCCCTGAACGACGAAGATCGGAGAAGTGATTATCTAGTTAATAGATTAATTGTCTTCCTGGAAAACCATCTGTGGATCAACAAAGCGTCAGACCACGTACGCTCGAGGAAGATTCGCGAAATCAAACGTTGGTCGAGAGACGACGTTCAATACGACGGGCCTCTAAATTCGTTTCTACTTCATCTTCTACAACCAGTTTTAATAGCGCAACTAACTAGAACCGGATCTTTAACGTTTATCTAAATACGCTACACGCGAATGATCACAACAAAATGATAATATTAATATAAACAGAGATGATATAGTCATATTTCTAGCTCGCTAAAAACCAATACTAATCTCGTGAAAAAGGATTCTATGGGAAACTTTTATAAAAGTTAAAGATTATCCTGTTTGTAATGGATGATCGAGAATAATACTTCTCAAACGTTCGTAGGATAATTTTACGATAAACATAGTAAAAGGGAAGAAATAATGTCCAACTTGCCATTGATTTCTCAAGAAATTTTCAGGTACGCGCTAATGTCTTTCTGCCTTTCTTTCTATCCTATAACGTAAAAAAACATTTCTATCAAATTCTGACTACCTGGAATCGAATGTACCGATATTTCTTTTTTTTTCTCTCGATCCATCCCTCCGGGCAACGGCGGCTGAATCCGGTAGCCCGTTATTTAAAGGCTTTTTTTCGGCTAATGGTTTTCTCACATGAACGCCGAAACGGTACAAACCCCTTCTTTCCGGATATTCGAAACCCTTCGGCAAAGCTAACGAGAACGTTTCTGCTAAGGAAAAAAAAACTGTGACTCGTAGTCGGAATTTTAAAGTCTGTCAACAACGTTACAAAGTAAGCAAGATATACAGTGGCCGCAAAAGGAATATCGTTAAGCGATACGAAATTTAATACGCTCGGACCTGACCGATTAGTACGTAAATGCTATGGTAAATATAACGATATGCTAAATACCTTTTGTAGTCGATGCATTGTGTAGTAGTAGCCAGTTAATGCTGCCACTACGTCTCGTTTTCGACCGTGTATTACGATCGTACATTTTAAAAATCTCTGCAAATTTGTATGTTATATTTATATGGAAAAATAACAGTATGTATTGCTAGTAATAAATAAGACGAAGAAATATTTCAAAATGAGAAAATTTGTCCTATCGATCGACGAAGTATTAAATGACGCTCCAACGCTCGATCTTTCTTCTTCTGGTACCATTATTAAATATATCATTGAACGGTCGATCGAATAAATCAAGCGTTTTTTTTAGTTAAACGATGCATGTGCCCGCACCGATAAAGTAAGCGCATTAACCGGCAGGTAAATCTTGATTTGAAGAAACACGATATTTTATATCACGAGGCTAAACGGGTCTTTAAGGAAACGACCAGGGACCGGTATCCCGACCCATTTCCAAAGGGTTACGCAGCAACCCTTTCGCCAGCGGAACCTAACGGGTCGCGACTCTTTTTCCCACATTCTAGTTTCCACGAAACATCGACTACCTGACCTTTCGAAGGGGTGAAACACAGCCCTGGAATTAAGTGGGATTCCCTCGGAGTGCAGGTGACGCCACCAGCCAAGATAAAACGAAATTAATTTCCTGGTCTCTTCGTTTCATCGTCTCGAATCTGCGCTACCGTTACAGTTACCAAGCGAAATTCTAATTCGTGTTTAGTATACGTCAGCTGCGTTTTGTCTGCATTTTCTCAGGCTCCTCCGACATGTGTTAGGAGGAACCCTATTTTTTCCCTTTTTTTTTTTTTTTGTTTAAATTGAACGAAAATTATATAAATTTTGTGTTGGAATTTGAAATTATCGTAGGTTCGAGATGGAATATTCTTCAGAAGGGAATTAACTCCTTGCTTCCTAATATGTTGGTTTCGGTACTCTAAATTGAAGAATAATAAGTACAAATTGTACATTTACGAGCTTGGAATGTTTTATATTCGTCAAGGTATTACAGATTCCAGTAATCGACTCTGCTGTCGTCTTCCAATTTCTATATTTCAATCCACACCTTTGTTTCGACAAAAAAAAAGAAATCTTTTCCCTTGAGCAGAATATTGACACAAAGTAGGGACAAAAATTTACGAGTATCGATAATTATTCCTTTGTATTTTCCTCAAACACAGTATACCTATCTTTCAACAATAGAGAAACATAATACAAAGAATAGAGTACAGTTAATTACGGTTACTGAAGTAGCCGCAAAAAAGGAACCGAACCATCCGATCGTAGATCAAAGAGCGTGTCGAAATTCTTTGTTTCGAAATACATCGCTGACGATAAAGCTCGGCGATCGAAGCACAACGTCAAGAGATATCAACGTAAGAGATTGGCGAAGTGCCGTAATCGTGACGAACGAGGATGTCGAACCACCGATGAATCGAAAAGGAAGAACGTTCACATGACCGCGTGGGTACATGAACGAGTCCCATTTTCGTTTATGACTCTTTTCAGCTTTAATTATCTTTAATCCGTGCCATAAACTACCCGCACGATGTAAATAGGCTCGGAAATGTCAATCTAAAAGTTGGAAGGGACCCGTGAATGGTCGGTCGTACCGAATACGAAAAGAAAAGCCAGCCGGCTCCTGGGAACACTGGCTCCGGATCGTTTTTAATCGTTCGTTCTTGCCTTTGTTTCATCCAGCGCCAGTTAATTCGGCACATTGTTACTCCATTATGTTTACGATTGAACCTCTAAAAGAATCAAACCTCGTCCATACGGTGCTCGCGGCGAAAAAATGGGGAGGTTCCACGTTGGTCGGAGGGTGGCGAAACTCTCGACATTATTGGACAAGAGCTTGCCCCTGCTCTTGTAGCTTCCCTTTGAAGGGCGAGTCTGCGCCCTGCCGCTCTTTTGTTTCCACCACTGTAACTATGGAAAACGGGAGAATGCTTCTTTGCATGGAATAACAAACTAACGACTCGCTGTAGGGTCCGCGCTTTTGGTCCTTTAGAATTTTATTTCTCCTCTCCCCTCTGTCCCGACAAACTCGCAGATTTATTCAAATTTTTTCCACCTTTATTTTGTAATTATTTTTTTTTCTTTTTTTTTTTTTTGTCATTGAGACGTTCAAGATATCAATTTCGATTGTTAAGCTTACGCCCCACGGATACTTTTCTTTGTACCGTCGATTAGCTGTTAAACGTTCGTTCAGAATCTTATTTAGATCTTGGAAAGCTGCAATTTTCCGATTTCCATGTTCAAGCGATCGGAATTTTATTTTCTAATCGTTTCTCCGATCGTCGAGACTTTTAAGATTCGCATCGTGGTTTTCAAGTTGCAGCGTCGGATAAGCGAAGAGATGTCGCCGTTTCGTTTCTCTTGGTAAAATAAATCACCTAGATCATTCCGAGATCGTCCGCGAAAATGATAGGAAATTCGACGATAAGCGAGGTTTAATTACTGAAAATATGAAACAACTTCAACATTGAAATTCGAATAGTCTATCTATGCCGTTTATCTATGCCACATTAGATGAAGAGATTAGAGTATCGATCGATAAGGAGCCACTTCCTAATTTGCCCGAGTGAGAGGCGACCATGCGTTTTTCTATGTGTTCTCTGTCTCGATTAACAACTAGCCGAAAAGAGAGCGGGGTAATCGTCACCCCTGTGAAACGAATCGCCGATAAGCGATGACGATGACACGAGCGCCCCGTTTCAGGCAGCAGAATGTGGGAGGGTCTAACGGAGGGTTGTTGAAGAGCTCGAGTGACGTCATTGGCCGACACTGCACCCTGGCGATTCTGCGCGGGGTGCAAGTTGACTTCGCCGTATCGCGCGTGGATATTCCCAACCCCTCGGCGGAAATTTCGAAAAATATTTGGTTATTCTCTGTGGGAGTGAGAGATCGTTCATTCGACCCCCTCGTTCTTTGTTTTCTTTATTAAATATTTGCCTAGAGAGGCATCAGGGGGTATCGAGAGCCTGCGCGTTAGACGTTGGAATTCTAGCTTTTGCTTTGCGAGGTCAGACGAGGCAACGATTGATTGCATCTTTGTGCTTCCGTTGTATTTTTTTTTTTTTTTTTTAACGTTATAATTATACACCGAGAGTTGGTCTAGCTTCGTTGTACGTATTTCAAGGAAGACTTCCGTATATGTGTTTGTATTTTTTCTTTCTAAAAAATCACGATTTGGAATAAATTCGACGATACGAGCTTGGTTATTCTCATAGAAATTCCAAGAAGCAACTCCGCGTGTATACGGTAGGTTACGATATACAAACACGTGACCGAGTCTGTATTATCTAAACTGAGGCCAGGCGTAGTTAAACGAACGCTCCTATAACGGACATACGCGATCGTTCGTTGGGCATGATGAATAAATTCCATATGCCAAAGAAAGAACAGTCGAACAAGATACAGAGACGTCTGGTCAGTTTCAATTTTCCGAATATCAGCTACCATTATTCAAACTGATAAAGTGGTATTATTGAAACCGTCGGGCTGTTCAAACCACTTTCCCTCCGATCTGTCCCTCCGGATATTATTATACGAGGTTCCACTGTGCTTCTACTTTCTCCCTAGACGATCGTAATTTTCCTCATAATTCAGAATCTACCAATAAGTCAGTTTACTTTTTTTTTTGCTTCTGCGAATTCCAAAGAGCACAAGCGCGTTTCTCGTATATATCGAGCCTATTTCTGGGCCCACCCACAAACCCCCTCCACTCGCACGGACTCGAGGGTGAGTCCGCGATAAGAAGAAGCACGTGGACGACGCATCGAAAGCCGCCCCGGGGCGCAGCACGCCGCTCGCCAGCCGGTGGACGAGTGCCACGACAGTAGACGAAGAGCAGAAGAAGTTCGTAGGAGCGGTTTGTGTGCGTGGCGGCGGTGGCACACACGGTTCTTTCTCTTTTCTTCCCTCGTTTAGCCTCGCGGAGTGCGTGTATCCGCGGTTCTCTCTCTGTAGGCTCCGGTTCAGTCAGCGGCGCGGCGAACATCGCAGTCGGTTGGTTCGGGCGCGAGCGAGACAGAAAAGACAGAAAACCGCGTGGGGAGAACGCGAGCTGTCTGGGTTGGGAACCGGGATGCGGAGAGGGTGTCAGAGGCGAGGTGGAACGACGGCGGAGGCGGGGAGAACCCGACGTGTCGTTCCGTCTGACGGGGTGGGGCATCGTTCCAGGACAGCTTTGGTGGGGACAACGAACCGCAGCGTTCGTTCCTAAGCGGCGAAAGAAGGGGCAGAGAAGTGGCACCGCTCCCCTCCACTCTGTCTCTCTCTTACCCTTCGGAGGGGTTCAGTCATCTCGCGCCAGCCGAGCCACGCGCACTCGCCTGTTTTACGTTCTGGGCTCGGTGAAAGATTCTCTCTCTGCTTCGGACGCCTGTACCTTCTCACGCGTTCTCTCTCGACCACGGATCGTCCGACGTGGTTCTAATAACCCCGTGAAAAACGGGGGTTGAACTAGCGGTTTAGCAGCGGGCCGCGCGCGGTCTCGCGGGATCGTGCCAACGTTTCCTTTTTTTTTTTTTTTCCTTCTCCCTCGGATCGAGTCGGAGTCAGGATCGCCTTGGCCTATCAGCCCGGTCAGTGGACAGCTAGACACACGGAACCAGACCGCCTCCTCCGGACGGAAGCCACGGAACACCCCCACTTCTTCTTCTGGTCAAGCTAAGCCTCCCCCACCAAGCAGCCGGAGTGGAGTGTTCCGCGGTGTGGAGTGGAAGGCACACCGGGTAGCGAGTTTCACGGGTGGAGAACCCGCGGATACGTCGCGATCAACCCCCCAGAAGAATCGCCGGTAAGGTGGAGGACGTTTTTCCAACGTTTCGAGTCGTTTGAACGCGCTGCTTTCCACGCGGAACCTTTTCCCCCTCGTACGTTTCTGCGTCTTATCGTGATCTCGCTCGTTTCGTCCGGTGGACGCGCGCATACCCCACCCTCTGCGGACCATTGCCACCACCAGTTGGCAAACAAACCCTCTCCCCACCCCCTCGAGCGCGAGTAGAGAGAGCCGAGCTAAGGAAGAGAGGACAGTGGCATCATCGCGCGCCGCCAATTCTCGACTTCTCTTCGTGAATTCGCGCTGGTACCGGGGACTTCCGGTTCCACGGCGTCGTCGAAGGGTCGCCGGAGTCGTCGTTCGTGTTGCGTCGAATTAAGTGATCCGTTTCGTGGATGTCCATCGGATGACAGTGCAACTTGTTGGGGGAAAAAGGAAGAAAGAAACAAAGGGGCCAGTGCTTTTTTTTTTTTCCTTCGTGGACAGTGTGTAAATATACGATCGATGTGAGAAGTTTTACGTGACCAGTGTGACTCGAGGGAATAGATTACCGGAGGAGACAAGCTTGGTGATCGATACCGGGCTCGCAACCTCAGTCGGTTCGAACTGATCGGTGTGAACGCGATGCCAAAGTGATACGCTCCGCCACACGAAACTTTAGACAGAGCCACCGTACTATATGAGTGAGTGATGAGACACGGCGACGACACGCGATCGGGTGAAGTTTCCCTCTTCGTGTAGGAAAATCGACGTGAGGAAGTCACGACCAACGATCATCGTCACACCCGTCGACCTCCCATCGAATTCCGGGATCTCATCGCCGGCAGAGCGCTACTATGTTCACCGAACGAGAGACAAGAAGCGGAGGAAACGGAGATACTCGTTGAGAAAGGGAGAAATAGAGAGAGAGAGAGAGAAAGAGAGAGAGAGAAAAGTCGAGGTAAATACCTGAAGAGTCTTACCCTCTAACTAAACTTTAGAAGAACCGTCGAGAATAATGTCGCGCTTTAGGGGGCAGGGGGCAGGGGGGGGGGGAAAAAAGGGAAAAGCCGCGGAAATATCGCACGTCTGCCACCGTCCAGTAGAAATATCGTTAGCGTGCAGAATGTTCCGTTGCTGAGTTTCGGGAAAGCCATTAAAACGGGTCGCGCAGCAGGTTTATTTATAATTTATACGAGCGAGTGAAGATTGCCGCGCGCCTGCAGTAACAAAGTATTTGAATTATGTCAGGGAAGTGATGGGTTATTGCAGGGGAGGGCTGTAAAGTAGTTGGCAGCCACTTAGCCTCGGATTCTGAGAGGTGCGCGCTTCAGAAGCCGGATTTAGCATGGGCGTATTGTTCTTTCGTAGCAGGAGGACAAATTTCGCGGCTAATGCCCATGTACGAGAATATTGTTTCGCGCGAGACCGGGCTCGTCCGACTCTCAGGATTCTATTCTAAAAACGCGTGTTACATGGCTGTCGAATGGCGTGAATCCTCTCGACCCGCAGAGATACGCGTAATTGCCAGTAAGAGAATATCGCGTTCGGTTAGAGCGGAAAATTAGCGCTGCTCACGGTCTGGCCGGGTGGAAATAACTGAGAGACGCTGGCTGATTTCACGCGACGATGCTATCTTAGCGGGATTTAAGAAACCAACCACGGAAAGAAACACGATATCGGAGCCGGGGGTTGGCCGGGGGTGAATTTTTATGGCGAACCATGCCTGACGATTTCTTCGTCCCGAGAGCCTGTAATCAGAATCACGGCCCTCGATAAGCACTGCCCCTGTTCGTTTTCAGAACTTCCTCCTTCGTGCTCGATAAAGGTGTGCACACCGAGAATTAACCATCCCGCCTTGTATATTTCCTTCGCTTTTTTTTTCTTCTTCTTCTTCTTCTTCTTCTTCTTCTTCTTCTTCTTTTCTTTTCAACCGCTCCTGAGACGTTGAAAATGAGGCTTGTAATTTGCTGTCTCGATAGAAAGAAAAAAGAACAAAGAGTCTTGGAACAGGTGGTGTTTTCACGTTCCATGCAGTGTCGTTTGGAAATTTTCCCTTACACTTATCGCATTCGATCGCGTTTTTACGCTGGCCTCGCGGGTTTATCGTTCGTTTCTGTTCTCGCTTAGCCGCGATCGATTTGGTAAGCGAAACCATATGTATATCTATGGTGAAATGTTTGCTGGAAATATTAGAAGGATTAGCGTGACGTATCCTCTTCGTTTCGATTCACGATGGATGGGATGACAAGCGCGTTCGTCGTATGCCGAAATCTCTAGTCTTCTTTTCCGGCTCTATGATTATTGTCATTTGAATTACTAGGATTTTGAACGACGATCTATATACGATCGAAATGGATTTCCTGTTTCAATGGATACAATCAGATACTCTCGCGTATTCCACGCTCTTTGCGAATAAAATATTTAACACAGAAGGGATACGAATACGCAGAAGAGTCGGAGGAGAAGATGAAGGTTGAATTATGATCCTTTTTCCGCTCTTTCGCTCGAAACACTCCTCTGTAAAGAGACTAAAAACGCCCGTGCGAGTCGAAGGTTTTGCGGGAACCTTCCTCCTTTTTGAGCCTCGAAATACGCGCAATCCACCCCGCGAATTCCTAAAGTAAATCGCAAGAAGCAGCTGCTGGTCCGATCGCTGCGCCAAATTAGGCCCGCGACTCTTCTCGCAGGAATCTTTCTTATTACCCTCTAAACCGGCAAAACCCCTCGCGATATAGCCATTTAGGATCGATCTACCGACACGTTCGGAAGTAAACAGGCCGTAGGAAGAAAAGGAAGAAAGAAAAGAAAAAGAAAAAAGAGACGCGTAAGAAACCGCGAAGGGGAGAGATCGGCGTAAAAAGACAATTGGCAAGAAAGACTCTGGATAAAGGAATGAAGAAATCAACGAGGGAAGAGTGCACACTTGTTGATACACGCGGATGCGAATCTGGTGGAAAGGAGGAAAGGACGAGGAGAGAAAAAGAGGGCGAGGAGGTTGCGGTGGCTTTGGCGAAAGAGGGGAGGAAAGAAAACCTCGAAACAATTGGAGGCGCGGAGGCGGCCGCATTTCATGTTGCCTGGCATCGGCTCCCTTTAAAGAGTCTCTTGCTTTTTGTTAGCTCTTCGAAAATTATGATTGTTTGTCCGCGAGATTTACTGCTGCCGCGGCCCTCTCAGTGCGGTACAACGTAGCCGAGGTGCCCTCCAGGGGCACCCAAAGACTCCTGCCTCCTCCACTGCGAGCCGGTGGAGAAGAGGTCGGGGGATGGTTTGCAGAGATTAGAGAATCACGAACGTCGTACTCCGCTATGTCGCGCTACCGTCTCCCGTTTCTGCCTCCGCTGCGATCCGCTTCCTTCTTCTTATCCTTTTTTCACACCGTTGTTTAGTTATCACCGCCGGTTCCGCGTAATCTGCCCGCGCAAATTAACGCTGTTTGAATTAGCTGATCTCAGGCCGCGATTAAAAGTTTCCATCCAGTGACCGGGATTTTAAGTAGGTGCTTTCCTTTTCCTCTTCTTGGATCCTTCGTTTCGAGTATTTCTTCTCTTTTTTTTTTGCATTTTGTTTCTTTTTTTCTTTTTCTTTTTGGTTTCGTTTAAAGGATGGCTTGAAAGTTGGAGACTTTCGTTGGGGTTATTGACAGGTCGGACGATTTGGAGGTTAGAAAGTTTCATCAAGGTGAAGTTTTCTTGGGTTGCTATGTTTTTTTTTTATTCGCTTTAAGAATGCGATAGCCTCGCGCGACGAATAAAAATGGTTTCGATATTATCGGCGAGTTGAGCGATTTGGACATTAGCAAAGATTTGCCGAGGGAAGATAGAATAAGATTACTCTTCGTTAGTAGACTTCAAAAGTATCTGGTCTGGCGCAACGATTAGAAAATTTCCACCGAACAATCGGGCTTTTCCATACGTTTGCTTGCTCGTTTAGGGGGACAGTTTCTACGTTTCATGCTTGGAATTATCGACGAATCTGTAAAAGTTCTATCAAAGAGATAGACGATGAGAAATGGTAGAAGCGAATCATCTTCAAGTAGCTGAAATTTTACGAATCGCTTAAAAATAATAGAGCAAAGAGAAGAAGACCCTTCGAAAAGAGAAAAAGAAAATGTTCTTCGACAGAGAGGAAGGATCCTCTATTAGCATGTTTATTAACCTATTTTACATGACAACGTGTAAACCGATCTTACACGGCGACGCACGTTTCATCCGAACGCCGGTAAAAATAATCTAATGAATCTGTAATCGTTCGCGGAATATGTGATGAAATATTTATTGAAATCGATGACTGTGGTAAAGAGGAGTCGACGTGGAGAGGAGGGGAGAACATCATCCCATTCGTGTTGTACGCGTATCACGAGCGAGGAAATGGGGAAACTGTAAAACTTGTTTCCAAGCTTTTTTTCTGGTCTCGATGGTGGATTCAAGGCTCGACGATCACGTTCGATCGTAAAACATCGACTTGCGAGCTCGATACTCACGGTATTTCCGTTGATTTATTCGGCATCTTATTGTGCCTCCGAACTAAACCCGGCCTGACCATCCCAAAAACTGACTTTCTCTCTTTCTCGCCCTCTCTGCTTTCGTTCATCTCGCTCGCGGACCTGGCGATCGCTCTATAAATTTCACGAGTCTTTCGAACCCTATATTTTCTCGTTATCCTCGCGTTTTGCACGACACGTTTTATTAAAGTACGATAATTTTACGAGGCGCAGCCTCCATCCCCCGTCATTCGTTCCTTCTGCTCCCGCCCGCCTCACCCCGTTCCTCTCTCTCTCTCTCTCTCTCTCTCTCCATCATATTCGCCACTATCCGCCACCCAGGAGAACGCTCTTTTTCCCTCTGTTTCACGGTTTCGTCGGGTCGCGAATTGCTTTTCGCGCGCGCCCTCGCGGGAAGAAGAAAAGATAAGAAGAATCGGCCGCTAGATCGGGTTTCGCGTGGAAATGAATTCTTCTTGGTCTAACGCGTTCCGAATCGCTCGAATTCTCGACAGTTCTGGTCCCTTTAGATGCTCAAAGAAACGGACTACGTGTGCCGGATTGCGTGTTTGGTAAATTGGACCGGCGAAACTTCTTGCCTGTAATCTATAAAATCGAATTAAGCGGCCTGCTTTTGGCACCGTGATGTTACAATATAATCTTCTTGCTTCCGAATCCCTTTCGCCGTACGTGTCAATGTTGAAACCGTTGCTCCCTTGCTGCTTTCATTTCTCTCACTTACTCGTTTATTCATTCACGACGAATCAGCTATATAATTAATATATATATATATATATATATATTTAATTATATTGTCTATTATAATATAATTCAACGACGCTATAGACCACGACGTGTGTTTCGCGGAATTAGCGTGATCGTCAGAAATAGAAACTCCTACAAGCGTGAACCGGGAGCGATGAAAACATCGAGAGATCGAGAGATGCGCAAAGTTAAAGTAGCGGCCGCGGGTGTTTGATCGGAAGTTTCCGAACAATTATTCAATTACCATCGATGGACGAAGCGCGGAGGGAACGAGAAGGGAAGATGAGAAGGCATCAGAGAGAGCGTTCTCGAGGCGGGTCGTTCGTATACGTCCGACTGTACCTTGCTCGGGAAGGCAGCTCGGCAGTAAAAGGCCTAAAGTTTTTAATACTTTCAGTTGTTTTTATGGCGGCTGGCATTTGCTCTTTTTTATTGTTCGTCTCCTCTTTCCTTGCCCCTCACGGCAACACGCACACGACCCTTCAACCACGATCAACGGAGAGGGAGAGAGACAGACAGACAGACAGACAGACAGAGAAACGGCAAAGAAAAGAATGGAAGAGAAAACGAAGGCGAAGAAGGAAGGAAGGAAGAAAGAAAGAAAGAAAGAAAGAAAGGAGGCGAAGGAACGCGCGTACACGCGGTGCAAGAGAGAAAGAGGGGGCATCCAAACGAGAGAAAGACCTCAGTCAGCCTTCTCTGATGTACGACTCGGCGGTCCGCGTGAAAAAAATCCCATAAACCAGTAAAAAAGCACGGGGTCTCTGGGCCAGAAGGGACGGCAGGGACGAAACAGTCGGGACAAGGGAAGAAGAAGAAGAAGAAGAAGGAGAAGAAGGAGGAGAAGAAGAAGAAGAAGAAGAAGAAGAAGACGAGGAGATGGAGGGCCCAGTATCGCTAAAGGAATTCCTCTTATGACGAACCACGCGTGATTTTCTCTCATTCCCCCCTCCCTTCGAACCTTCCAGTCCGAATGTGCACTTCTTCACCTCCCTTTACAACCATTCTGCCATTTCTTCTTCTTCTTCTTCTGTTTCTTCTTCTGCTCTTCCCATTGCCTTTCCCTTGTCTTTGTCGTTACGCGTGTGCTTCACTCAGCTCGGCCGTATTCTTCTTCTCTTGCCCTCGGGCCGTGCTTCGACGCGGCCGTGAAACCGCGGCGATCTCGATGCACGAATTAAAAAGCGAAGACAGAAGAATTTCGAATGACTAATGACGGCCACATGTGCCGGCGTCGCGTCTATTCTTCTTCGTGCATCCTCGCCGCGATGCTGAACACGAGGATCTCGTGTTGCTTTGTCGCACCGAGAGAGAAGACACTCTATCGATTTCGTATTCGTCGTTTTCCACGCCGCCACCGCTGGATACTCTATTAGGTGACTTAGGCCGAGGCACAGATCCATCGAGAGCGAGCCGTGTGCGCCGAGAGGAGGATTTACGAGCGTGGCGTACGTCTTCGATGCAAATCTCGCTTCACGTTGTCGACGTCTCGTCGTCCATGAATATTCCCGTTTCTTCTGTTTCGTAACGGATCTGAAAAATCCGACGTTAACGCTTCGACTACGCGCGAATGAGGTATAAAATTCGCGTGAAAGAAACTAAGGCGCGACGTGTAGGAGGAAGCTTCTGCTTTAGGAAAAAGCGATCCAACCTTCGAGGAATGCGTCGCTCCAAATCGATGAAATTTCCTTGAGAAATGAAGAATTGTCCGTTTCGATCATTCCGGTGTTTCTAACGTCCAGCGGAACTTCGTTTATGCTTGATGTTAGGAGCATAGTTTTGGCAGCTACCTCGTTAGGAACCGAGCAGTTTAGAGACATCGTAAAATCGTAGAATCTAGGTGGAAAGAACGTGAACGAAAAGAGTATGAAAGAAATCCTTGGAATTCTTTTATATAATCGGAGTGGCGTGGAACAGTAAAATCGCAAATGACGCGTTGAATTAACGCGACGTTGGTTTTGTAATGAGTCAATTTGTGAATTGCAATTTTATAAATGAAAATTGAGATAAATGGAGTATTTGTGATTTTTGATAAATAGGCGACGCTTGCTCGTGGGCGTTTGAAACGATTAATTCAACGAGCGAAAGGATTTCCTTTTCGATTCGTGTTTCGTTTGTTCCACGTTGCGTTCGGTGATTGTTACAGCGCGTATATGTAAATTTACGCGAGTAAAACACACGCGTGTAATATTGGAAAGAGAGTGAGAGGCAGGACGAAGAAGAGAAGAGGAAAAAAGCGAGTCGAAACCAGAGAATACGGATTGTAGTTTTCTGTCAGACTGTAATGGAATATCGCCGCGCTCTCTATGAATAGTTATGGCTCCTTACGCATAAATTAGACCGTAGGAATTAATAGCTAATTCAACAGCTTTTCAATTATCGTCGAAGCGAGAATTCAGTAATACCTGCCTTATAAATATAGATAAGAAACGTTGTTGCTCCCGCGAATGCAAATTTTTACGGAAATAATGACTAATTTTATCGATACTCTGAGTCTCGTTACTCATTAGCTTTTCTATTTTCCCTCCTTCGCTCATCCTATAATCGTCTAATAATTTTTTCACCATAAATTTTCATAAGCCTACAGAATTCCAATTTTCCCGATTCCATTCTGCTTCACGATCCTTTCAATATCGTTTTGATTCTGAATTTTTCTAATTTAGCAAGTGGTGGGCAGTCGTAATTCTTTGCGGTACTTGAATTCTCATTTCAGAAGCTGACACGTTACGTTGCGAATTTTTTAATAAATTTTCTGATTATCGGCAGTCGAGTTTCTTAATTCGTTGCATTAATTTTCCGTTTGGTTACTGCCGTTTTACTTATATCACGATCAATCTTTCGTAATTTGAAATATCAAATTCACTATCACGTACATAATTCAACCTCGTTTTCTTCTGCGTTCCCTTCTAACTCGATAGTAGGGCGTTCACAGCGAACTCTTTCATTTTCGTTTACAGATTATGCTCCTTCAGTTTCTCTAAACAGAACTAAGAACATCCTGTATTAGATTATTCAAAACGCTAACCTTTAGACTAAAAAAAAAACAAGTAAAAAAAAATTCATTATCCGCGTATCGTTTTCCTTAAACGAACGCGCACAACCTGCTTTCGATTATCGTACATGTTCCTGCAATTTGTTCAGAGTAATGAAAACGCTCCGTGCAAATTACTCAAAAGTCTAATTTTCGAAGACGCGACGAGAAAAGAGATCATTCTCCGCAGAATTGTCGTCTCCTCCTTTTTTTTTTTTTACGAAAGAACGTCCATTCCGACTTTGAATCGCATATCGCGGTCTTCTAGATTAAAAATGAAAGCAACCCACGCAAATGACTGAAAACGTCAATCTCCAAAGACAAAAATGAAAACAATCCGTCTTCGTACGTTGTTTTCTCAAAAAGATCATCCACGGCCGACGTTGTAGCGTATCGTGGCGATCTTGGAACGGAGTTGGAAAAGGAGAAACGAGACGGAAAGAGGCCGAGATCGGAGCACCATCCGTAATTTCAGATAGAGTCGGTGCCGGGTGT
This sequence comes from Bombus confusus, assembly GCA_014737475.1. Lineage (NCBI taxonomy): Eukaryota > Metazoa > Arthropoda > Insecta > Hymenoptera > Apidae > Bombus > Bombus confusus. Next base: position 1,952,195 of record JACXIV010000115.1, read on the forward strand.
TATTAAACTCGATAGGCCAGCGAATGTTTCTCCCTCGCGGGTGTTCCCCGACTTCAATTTAAATCGGTGACTTTGCTCTTCTGCCTCCCTCCACAGTGGCCGGCGGTTTCCTCTCCTTTTCCAGCAGACGTGCGTGGCTCGCGCATATTTCTGTCCTTCGAGGCAAGAATCCCTTCGGGATCCTTTCGGCCAACGAACGAAATGGAAAACAGCGAAACAAGATCTACGGCCTATGCGATTCCTCTCTGGTTATTAAGCAACGATAATTATCAAATTGAATCGTCGATCCATTTGGTCGAGCCTCCTTCGTTCTTCTTTTTCCAGGCCAATGTGTTTCTTCCTTTTCTGGTAACTCGTTCGACCAACCAATATCCCACCCGTCTGTACTTTGCATCGGGCAATGTATCTCAGAAATGAAGGTGTCGCGAGGAATTTGCCAGAAAGTAAAAAGATTCGTCGTTATGGCAACATTGAAGTGAAGTTACGCGCGGGGCAATAATACACGGCGAGAGTAAAAAATTGTTAGCAATTTGGATCTCGTATGTCAGTGAGATTGGAATGTCGGTTTATCAGCGCTCGATACGAAAGTCAGAATTTTGCATGCAACTCTGTCAAACGTGTATCAATAACGCCATTGCGAGCCCGCGGTACTACTTACGGTTTAATTAAGATCGCTCGAGATAAATCTAGACTGGGTCAGTTACACGTGAATTAATGATTTCCATCGATCACGTGGCACTAACCGATTAATAACGGAACGCTGGTAATCGGCCAGCTATCGGTTTAAATATTCCTAATTTGCGTTATAGCCAATAGGTTGAATTTTTCCACACGTCCGACCAATAGACCGATATTTTTCATAGTTTGAACCACTGGACTAAATTTTTCCGTAGATTGAATCAGTAGACTGGATTCTTCCAGAGATCGAACCATTAGGTTCAGATGAATCGAGATGAACCATCAGTTTGGAACTTTGTTGAGGCACGTCGAATGTGTGTGTGTGTTTTCTTATAACATGTGATACTGTACAATATTCACAATACTTTGTCAAATAAAGGAAGAGCTACATTGTGTACAAAATCTTTATCAAAACCCAAAATTTCTATCGAAGTTTACGTAAAAGCTCCACAGTCCTAAGATCATCCTATTGAATGAGAGAATATTTGCAATGCCTAGAAAATTGTTATAAAAACTCAGAAGAATTCGTGTTATAATTCAAGTAGAAGTTTCACAATATGCGCGAATTCGTTAGAGTAATGATTCTGGCGGCTCGAGATTGATATTTCCATTACAAAACATGCTACTAAAAGAAATCAATTATCTTGTAGCTTCTATCTATGTATCATGCTTGAATTATAATAAAACTCGTTCCACGGCGTTTGCAGGTTCGTCGGAAATTTTGAAAAACTTTTCCGGCACAGTCACCACGCGATATATGGTACAATCCCATCACGAGTTCAACGTAATTTCAAAGCATTTCTTTCGTACGATATACACGAGATACATTCGGAAACTGTTTCCATAAATATCTCGATACTTTTGCAAGCAACTGTACTTGCAGCCACTTCTGTATAATTCGCTTCTTTCCGCGATTCGTAACAGAAATCGTGTCGGACGATGTCTAATTACGCGAAGAGGAGGAGCGTGTCGCGTCGCATCCGAGATCGTTTGTCACGATGATCCCTCCGACAAGTCAATGCCGCGTTCTGGAGTCAAAGAAATCATTCATCACCTCGTGGCATGGCGACTCGAGGCGGTTTGCTGCTCGCGTGCTTCTCCCTGTCAGTCGATCCTCGAACGACGACAGGATGCTCGGCTCCCTCGAAATCCACCACTCGACTCGAGACCTTCCGGTGAACACCCGGAATACCACCTCTGTAGGGGAGAGATGATAGGAGAGACTGGAAGAAGTCCTGGAAGCCCTCGTGCGGTCGGCTCTTCGCACGATTTTACACCGCGCAATTAAGCCGGCTGATAAGAGCCGATAGCCGCCTCGGTTCTCATTCCCTACGTTCAGACTCGAGCGTTCCTGGATCTCTGGCTTTCGAAGACTAATTCTGGTCGGGGCAAGTTCCTCGAAGTCGGTAGATAACGGGCACAATTTAGGCAGTTTTTGTCGCGGCATTCCTGAAACAGATGTCGATGGTCAGCCACGGCGTTCGGTTACGAATTAATCTGCCATTGGGAAATTAGGAAAGGTTTTTTTTTTATTATATAGTTGGAGCTGTTTGAAGATTAGTAGATTTGTTTGTGCCGCCGGATTCGTGGAATAGATGCCAATGGTCAGGCCAAATCGTGTTTGGTCACGACTCAACAGGGCACTGGGAAATTAGAAAAGATTTTATCAGGATAGTTGATAGATTACAGACGATGATAGATCATTGTATCGTATTAGTTGAGAGATATCGAGGACGTTTTAGGCGGTTTGTGTCTGCTTATGAATTAATCTGGCAATGGGAAATTAGAGACGGTTTTATTGTAATCGAAGTGTTTTAGGTTTAGAAGACGAGTTAGTAGATTTTGTTATTCATTTATTGGTAATATGACGTTGGAATAGTAAGCGCGATGGATGAAATAAAATACGTAATGCAAGATACCGCAGCGTTTGATAAATGTCTTTGGTCATCTTGGATACAACCTCGTGCGAAGAAAGCGAAAAAACGAAGTTGAAGTAGCGTAGATGAATATGGTCGATGCGTGTCCTTGCTTTTCTTCTCGTGCCTATAATTTCTTTCAGTAAAATGTAAAAAGAGCAGGTCAAGATTTGCCAACACTTTCTGCATATTAACGTTCCTTTCCAGCTGTATATCGCTATATTGTAACAGAAGCGGATCTTTATACTCTGTTTTCTCGCTGCTGGACATGGTAATGTCGCAGCCTAGTTGCCACACGTACGATTACTATTAAAACTATTACTATTCCAAACTTGTTTATACGCTTAGACGTAATCGTAGTATTTTGGTTGCATGCATAAGGATTTAGCCACTTGCGTCCAGCAAGGGCCCATCACGCTTATCATCCAAACCTAATGAATTCAATTACATCGACATACGTTAGAATAATTATAACAATACGTTTTAACATTTTTCTCTTTGCAATTTCGTCTTTTCACTGCCAGACATTCTGGTCGCGTTTGTACATGTATCGACGAAATACACGTTGAGTCACACATTGGGCGACACCGTAAGTCCAATTACGTGCACGGAGATCCACCATCCACGATTAGCGTTGCTACTATATCAGCGAATTAAGAATTAAGGGATCAAGAGCCACGAGTTTCTCTTGGACCTTCCTAAAAAAAAAGAGTCTCCGTAAGACGAAGAAATTTTCTTTCTGAACGATAACCGAGAGAAATGGAGGAGGCGACAGAAAACAGTAAGCCGAATCTCGTTCGAATCTGTTCGAGAAAGCTGCGCGAAAGGTTGAAGAATTTTCTTCCTGGACAGCGGCGGAGAAAAATGGAGGAAGTGACAACGAAACAGGAAACGAGCACAGAAGAGGACAGCACCGGGGCCGACGACGGTGTGCGACCGGTTCTCCGGATCGCGTTTTCATCGGCGAGCTCGTGTCGCACGGGTTCGACCGTTATTCAGGAATTAATTCATAATTAGAGCGGCCCACCTATGGGCAGCCTAACCCACATTCCAGTCGCCAGCTGTCCCCGCCAGCACAGCCTCGTTTCCAGCTTTTCTTTTCCTTTCTTCTCTTTTTCCCTCCTTGACTTCTTCCTCCCTCCCCCCTCGCGCGTTTCTGCCTTGCCACGTCTCCTCTCGCGTCTGCCTCACCTACACAGCTTATTTTGCATGGCTTGAGTCGCGTTACCTGCGAACGCACACCGCGTTCCAGCGTTGCTCTCCTCCGGAGAACTGGTCCCAAGTGGATCAGCTGATTGCCGCTGTTCTCCGCCATCCGACGTCGGCTTTTCTCCGCAACGGGGACCTCGACCAGGTCCTTGCATTGTTCCTAAGCGGATTTTCTTCCAGATCTCGAGACTTTATACGTCGACTGCGGTTTATTTTCTTCCACTCCTTGGGTTAGCTGCGCGGTGTTGCTCTTTTTTCTTTTTGTAATTGGCCGATTCTGATGCACGAGTATTAATGTTACAAATATTAGGATTTCTTCTTGGTGTTTTCTTAGGTTTCCAACGGAACAGCGACGCGATGTTGTCGCGATCTTATCAGATCGCCAGTATGTGGTTTGACAGGTTACACGAAACTTCGTCATCTTCGTGTTGTCTCTTAAATTAGATACAGTCTCTTAGTGGATACAGTAGGTACCTGGAAATACGTATCGTTTCTTTTTGTCGATGTATCGAGTACTTCTTCGGCTGTAGCAAATTTTTGACAGAACAATTTTAGACCGAGCTTCCTTTCGCAGCATCCTACTATTCCCCGGCTACTTCTTCGACGGCGTTTCACTCGCGGAATCGCATAGAATCGACAACGATCCAATGTGGAAGATTGGGAAAGAAGCTGTTTCCCTGTTAGAACACCAAAAACTCTGCATGGTTGTGACGAACTGTTCGTACGAATCCGAAAACTAGAATCGACGTTAGATCTGACTATCAGTGAAAGGAAGTAACTTTTGATCAAAGCTCGTTCAGTCTCTAATGGTCCATAGAGTCGACAAAAATTCAATGTGAAAAATCAGATGTTGAATAACACTTCTTCGTTAACGCGTCAAAATTTCTATATGGCCGTAAGGAATTGTCTGTACGAATTCAAAAGTCAAAGATAGCCATCGATTTCCCTATCGGCGCAAGATTTGACTTTCAGTTGACAATTGCCGATTGCCTAACGGTCCATAGAACGGACAAAATTCTTGCGCGAAAGATTAGGAAAGGATCATCGCTTATCTTCTTCGTTAAGACGCCAAAAAGTTGTTTCTATCGTCCTAATGAACGACAGGGACGTTTCGCAAGGAACGCGTGGGAGGTTGGAGGTCTCGCAGGAGGATTAGAAAGTCGATTTCGCGGATCCAAATTCGTGGCGCTCGATCGAAGCTGGGACAAGAATTCGTATAGGGGGTCTTTGCACCCGGAGGATTCCAGCGGCGTCATTTATGGAACGGACAAGACACGCCATTAGATTTATGATTATGCAGCACGAGGCATATATTTATGAAAGTCACCAACACACGCTTCTGGCCAGATGCGACGTTAATCGGATTGCGAGGAAGAGACCGCCGCAGGACCCACTCGACTTGGATATTTGGTTCACCTGGTTTCACCAGCTTGACACTTTACCTTATGTATACTTACCACGCTCGATTAAAACTCTTATCTCGTGCTTTAATCTCTCATATTTTTCTACTGAAAAGAGAAAACAGCAAACGGGTATGTATATAGCGATCGTCGGTTAGGTAATAACACGGTAAAGTTTAGATTTACATTTTTTAAATATATCTCTGCCGTTCAGCGTAGAAAATTCACCTCTGAACGTACAATTATTTGTACCATCTCTTGTTGCGATTAACGAGCTTGTAGAAGCAAGACCATTCGCTTCTGACAAGTAGATCGTTAATCGCGTAGGACTTCGCATTTCTGTTCATAAAGAAAGATAGAGTTAACCTAGGTATCTAATAGAATCTATCCATGAAATCTTAATATCCGGTAAAATTTCCAAATCGGGTACGATTTAATCTTTCACGCAATAACCGCACAGTTAACAACGTGTGCCGACTTCATCGCAGAAACATAACACGCGTTTCTACTGAATCTCAAGCCTGTTTAACTCTGCCATGAGTTAGGACGCTATCAGAAGGTAGGATTACAAACGACAACATGGAGAGAATTCACAAAAATTCAATTCGTTTCTCACTCGCCATTCGGCGGCATAAAAAGCAAATCGGCCTGAGGCGCTGGTGCGATAATCAGGAAATCAAACGCGTGTAATCGAAACTTGGAACGCCGTCTGCGATTAGTTTTCGACCGTTTGAACGGATAACAAAGCAGGCGAACTGATAAAACAGACATAGAAAATTTAGCGGTGACGCCGGACAAATCGCGGCAGTAAAACGTCCTCGTTTATATACATAAAGGAAAGAAAAGCGACAGGCTGGCCGCGTGTTATCGATCGAATAGTCCGACTTCTCCAACGACTGTTCAGTTCCAGTTTTCTTGAAACGGACTTTTTGGTCGCGGTGCATGGCGGATCGTAAAACGCGAGATACGCGATACGGGCTTGGAACGCGCTATATCGCGCGTGTACCTGCGCTAACGGCGACGATAGCGCGCAGAGACACTGCAACGGAAGAATGCAAGTGGCAAGTAGGTCAGCTGGATTCTCTGTTGCACGATCCGGCCTTTTATCTCCGCGAAATCGGCCGATTTCTTCGCGCGGAACGACCCGAGGGATTTTTCTCATTCGAGCAAATGTTAAACCTCGTTCGCTTCCTTGTTTCTGTGAAACGCAACCGTGTGTTGGATCATTCGATGCTGGCTTTTAGTATCAACGGGAATTTCGTGGCAGGATATTTCGCACGTACCTGCTTTCTTCCCCGAGACGGATTTTTGGTATTTGTTGAGAAAGTGGAGCGGACCGAGTGCGAAATTTTTTAGATTTATTAGGAAGCTCCAGCTTATTAAGATCTCTCTTTAGTTTTCCTCTCGATGGACGAAATTTGAACACTGCGTAGCCCGTTGTAAACCTTTGCTCAAGCACGGAAGAATATTATCACGCGAAGAACAAAATCACGTGATATCACGACTGACGGTAGCGGTTCCACGGTTCTGCAATTCGTCTGTCAAAGTTATGAAAACTCTTTTTATTAGGATCCAAGTAGCAGCTTTATATCAGCGATACTTATCGATCATAGGAATATTGGTCACCGATAGTCTTCTATTTCTCTAGATTATAGCGATCAATATATGAAACATTTAGTACCAAAGTATCTCGTTATCGCAAAGAATTTTGTCAAGCTGCAACTATTTCATAGGTTGATATATATTTATAGGAAAGTGTCTTTCTACGCTTATACAAACAGCTTCGATGTTCGGTAGAAACAGGTGCAACAAGCTTCAACTTTTCGGTTCCTAATTTTCATTAAAAAAAAAACTGTCGATATGGAATGACAGCGTTACGAATAGATATCTGACAGTCGTATGGTGAATTGTCAAAGTCAAATCTGTACAGCGGCGGAAAATCAAGACGATTGGTCTTCATTGACCAGGCCGATTGCATAAAAAGATAGCAATTAGAAATAACAGCACGATGGTGTTATTACAGAGAAATAATATTGGAACAAAGTTGCAGATGATGAAAAATGATAGCCTCTAAGGACCGGCGATCCTTAGGTTCGAGGTTCAAGGTTCCAATCAAATCCATCATCGAATACGATCCTTTTTATAAAATATCTCGGCGCAGTTTCTAAGCGCGCCATGTAACACGACTTTAATTCGGCGATCGAGTAACGCTTAATCGGCAGGAAATTATTCGGCGAAAAATCGAAAAAAATGAGGCGTGTAGGCGTTCGAAGTAGTGGGGGGAGTCGATCGGGGCGATGACTTTTCCGCGTCAGCAGTAATCGGTCTCGCGTACGACGTAACGAAATAATCAGGGATCGATTGCCGTGCAAGCAATTAATTTCCGGTCCCCTCGTCGAACTCTCCGGTTTCTCGCGTACCGTTGCGGAATACCGACGAAAGGAAAGGAAAGAAAGGAAAAGAAACGCCGCGTGAACATGGACACGGAACGATATCGCGTGCGAGCAGCGTCACGTTCGCGCCGGAGATCCGATTAAAAAACCCTGCGACGATAAAAATTATCCGCGCGACGCGACGCCTCTTTTCGAACCTCGTCGATCGACGAGATTATTCTGTTTGGATTAACTCCAATGTTTTTATAAGCCGTATACCGTTACTCGTGCGCGTCACTGACGTAACAGTATCAATGATGTAGTTCCCGTGTTTAATCCCGTAAACGATTCAATTACATTTTTTTATACGATTGCGATATCGTGGACAATTATTTACCGAATGGAAACCTTGAAGGAAGTTTGGGAGAACTTTTATCGGAACTCGTGCGAGAGCTTCTATATATTTTAGAATAGATTTATTACATCGGAGGGGGGTAACATTATTGAGAGTATCTTCTTGGAAATTCTGAACGACCTTTGTCATAATCGACGGACAGAATTCGCAGTTCGTAGATCAATCTGATCGAATGAAAAAACCAGTCACGTAATTATGATTGACGTAGATTGTAGAAGCTCTGCAATCTTAGGAAATTTACGCATCGAAGTCGTAGAGACTGAGAACGATTTTTATCTCGATCCCGATAGAAGCTTTACCTCGTACGAGCGCACAATTTCTATTAAAATTTACATAAAATCTTCACAATTCTGAGACCGATCTATCGAAAGAACAGTCGCAACACCTACAAGATCCTCGTAAGATCTCACGACGTTGTCACGTCGCAGTTCACGCGCAAGTCTCGCAAATCTCAAATCGATCTACGAGACGAAACAACAGTCTGCAAGATGTTCAGAAAATCTCATAACGTTTTCGTACCATAATTTACGCGAAAGTTCTCCAAATCCCGAACCGGTGTACCAATCGAAAGAAGAGTCGCAGCATCTACAAAATCTTCGCAGGCTCTAGCAGTGACCTTCGCCGTAAATTACACAGAAGCCGCCCAATTCGCAGATCGTTCGATCAAGCGAAAGAAACGTGGCGAAACAATCGTCCTCGGGCAAACACCGTGCACGGAACCGTCCAAGGAAACGTGATATCTGCGCCAAAATCGGCACGGTGCCACGAGGGTGTCCTCGCGGCAAGAAATCGAAATTCTCCCAGTTGAAAAAAAAAAAGAGAAAAAGAAAAGAAAAGAAAAGAAAAAGGAAAAGAGAAGCTTGGAAAGGGAGAAGAAGGGGCGAATACACGGCGCTTTCTTTGCCTGGGACCAAGAGCCAGAACGACCTATTCGTCTCCTTATTGAGACGATCCGATGAGGACCGGCGATTGGAGGCGCTCGGGCCCTCGCGTGTTCCTCTTAAAAATCCGAACAACTTTTTCCGCCGAACGGCGGCCCGGCGCAATTTACGACGAAAGCCGGCCAATCCGCGCTACATTTTGAATTTCAAATCGCAACCACCGCACCGACAGAACCGCCACACTTTTTCCCGACCGATCTCTTCGCGCTTGAAAACGGCGAAATCTGAAGACGCCCGCGTTGAAAGTGGGGGCGGTGTGCAGGCGTGAGCGCGCGCGCGCGCGCGCGCCAGCCTCTCTCTAAATTTAAATTTACGATTTCACCCGGCCGCCGCCTGTCTCCGCGGATGGTGCTTCTTCATTTCGCTTCGTGAATCCCCGACTGATCTCTTCCCGAAAACGGACGGCCGGCCCAACGTCTCCGGAAATCGTAGCTCGTGTTTGAGAGAGGGAAGCTTCTCGCTTCCTGTAATGGTAGATCCTTTAGGCGCGGACGGGTTCTTCGGTGTCGAAGACTACTTCCGTTGTTCGCGTTTCCTTGCCAGTTAAAGCTTACTGGCCAGCGAATTGCGAAATTATGCGTAAAAGTCGGGCGAATGGAACATTCTGTTAGCGTGTAGAAACGTATTTTGATTTAGCGATGTCTGTTCTTCGCGTTTTCCTTGATATTTAAATTATCGGCGAGCGAATAGCGAAATAGAGCGCGAAAATGTATTTTTTTTTTTTTTTTTTTGCAAATTATTTTAAATTACAAATTATGGTCGCAGACGAGTTTCTACGATCTAGAAGAAAGGTGCTGATCATACTAGAAATACTTTGATTTCTTGAAGTTTCGCAAATGTTATAGAATGCAGGCGCAAGAAGACAAAACTATGAAATATATTCTTAAAATTTTCTCTTAGAATTTGAATATGGGAAACTGCGAATCGATAACGTAGATTGGAAAAAGTTTGGAAACAGTTGCAGATGAAACCTTGATCCTTGATGAGTTAAGTAGACCGAATTTGGTTTTTCTATTTTCAACGTAGCAAACTTATTTGTCTTTTTACGCATGGGAAGTAAATCTTATGGTAAATACTAGAGACAAAATGTCTCAATGATTTCCACTGGACCGCGATTCGTCAGGAATTTAGTGGAATAACGTTTCTTAATCGTCCGTGCAGAACGTCGGGCCGCGTGGTCACATGTTCTTGATTTAATTTAATTTAAGTATACGCTCGCGCCAACAAATGACGGGCATTTAGAGGGGACAGTCGACGATGGGGCTTTACCGTTTTAACCGGTTTAACGTGAAAATAGCAAGGAGACAAAGCGTTACGGCGCAATTTCTCATCGTTTCGATTTTATCCCTCGCCCAAAAGCACAGACAATATCGTCTGACTCTTCTTTCTCATCGTCTGTTCGTTCCCATTGCATTTTCGTTGATACCATCGACGAAACATAAACCAGCTGAATGTTAACCTTTCCGGATACCCAGATGAAAGAATATCTGAACGCCGTTTATGTTAATTTTTGTATTTTGCTTTTTCGGTAACGATGACCAACTCGTCTTCAACACGTTTCAGATTTTTTTAAGCACATCTATTCGAATCGATAAGTCGGAGAGCAATATTTTACGAGCCCAATAACGTGCTACATTTCTTATGTGTGTGTTTTTTTTTTAAAAAGATTTGGTTGTCGTAACTCGTTAACAAATGTCGAAAACAAATCAACCCGTCATTCGGATTGTCAGTCGTGTGAACGTAATGATTCGTCTCAGTCCATAAATCTCCCGTTTCTTCTGCGTTCTACTTCTTTTAGCTGCAAACTATATCATATCGACACGAAGAACATCTAAATGCCACTCGAACGATATTGATCAATTTTTATTAATTCCGAATTCCGCGATTGCAGAAGTCCTAGCACTAAACCTACTACCACGGCGGTCAAATCGACCGCTTTCAAATTTCTACACAAACTTTGCCATATTTAAACGTTATCGTATCGCTTCCTAATCTATGACTTTCCATAAAATATGCAAACAATATATTCTTCGGTATCTGTCTAGTATAGTAGATCTATATAGTATAGTATCTTTATAGTTTGCTTTTTTTTCTAAGAAAAATTTGTAGTCTCTCCTGCGAGCAGTCAATAAGACGAGAAGTGTCGGTAGGTTTCGTGTTAAACGTGTTGCCCTTATAGAACAACGTGTAGTAGCTGTAGAAGGTATTAAGTATTAAGATAGTGAGAGTCACGATGGAATAATCGAGGGAGAGCAGGAGAAACTGTTAATCGATAATCGAGCGTTTCTTTCGAAGCGCGAAGGTGGAGGAAAACATTTCTCCCGGCCTCCTAAGCCGTTCTTAGTCGCTTTATCTGCGGCTGGTGGCGTTAATTGTTCGATACACAGCCACCCACGCACGGAAGTCGACTTCCTCGCGTAATCGCCAGGCGGAATTTAGTTTCTTGATTCGGTATTTATGCGCGGCACATTTTTCAGCGGAATTTCCTCGAGAGACCGGCCGCGATATAAATCCTCCGCGATAAAACGCTTGTTGCCGACAAATCCGCGAACGCGAATAAATTTCATTTATTTACGTTCTCTGAACCCGAGAATCGCTGTAATATTTCCTTTCCCTCCTGTCTTCGATTAAACCTTTCAGAAATAAGCACTTATCAGCAACAAGCTTTGTTTCATAATGCAAAAATTGCGAAATTTACGAGTTTACGTTTGCGACCTGTTTGCGTCGCGCGTAAAGATGTAAGTAGATGTTCGTGGATTCTCCGTCTGTGACGTACAACGGAATCGAATAACGATTACGTTATGAAATTATGTTATAACGTACGTGGAGTCGGACGACGACAGATGCAATGACAATACGAAAGCGATAATCAGGTGGAAGTAAAAACTGACGAAAACGACGAAGAGAGGCGCGTGACAGACAATAAAGAAAAAATTAATTCTATTATAGCGAATGGACGACAGTATCGTTGGATAGATTCAGTTTATTGTAATCCACGGAGGAAACGGCTTATTTGTCGAATAAAGGAAATTAATTATTCATGTCGACTACTTACCTTGAACATTGACATCGTTATGGCATTCATGACCATCGTGACAGCCTGATAATTCCTGCAATTCGCTATATATTTGCTGTTTTTTCTCTGTTCAACGCGGTTTACAATTCGTCTAAATAAATCTATCGAACAAATTATGACGATTCATTGTTAAGTACAGGTACATAATACGCGATGTAGTTCTGTGATAATCGTAAAATCGTTAAAAATTGAAAAATTTTTATACAAATACGAGGCATAAGATAGAAACACGACAAAGTTTGGGGAAATGAACTTGAATAGAGTAGTTAAACTTCTTGGAAATAACTAAGTTATTAATACAATTGCACTTTTTGTATGACGATTATGGAACAAGAATAAAGAAGATTTCTGTCATCTTTCTTTTTTTCGTGAATTTAGTCCTTTCCAGAGGAAAAATGATAAATTATTTCTCGGTATGGTTGCAAACACGGTACACCTCGTTCCTTGTCACATCAATCACAAGATACAAAAGTTGCAAATTTTCTGACGTTTATAGTTATCCATACAAGAGATGGAAATTTTGACGCGCTTATAGTTAGACGTAGAAGAACTGGAAATTAACGTGGACGTATCAAAATCGAACGCTTTCAAGCGTAAGAGTCGCTTCCTTATTCGAGCCATCTAATTTCCTCCAGTACCGCTATTTTCTACGACCTCGAAAATCGACTTTTCCACGATCGTGAACGAATGTTGCGACAAGACTGGACAGGAAAAAAAAAATCCAGCCGCGATGTAATATTTTTTAACGTAACTCGGCAAAAAGATGTTTTGCGATTCCCGACTCGCAGATATGGGTCTCTTATCTCGCTCTCCTATGTAATAACTACGCAATTCTTTATGAAATCGAAACGAATAAACGCTTAAACGCGAGCTCGGAATCCTTCGCGACTGGCAAAAACGGGATGAAAAAATCATGATTACAGGACAAAGTGGAACGCAATAATTCACGGTGCTGGCGGCTCGATCTGCTTCGCATCGTTTCCACGATTAAAACGTTATGCCAACAGCTTCGTAACGTTACGTTGCAAAATGATGTTTATCGTAATGTAAAAATGTTCTTTCGCGATATCCATTAAAAATAGGTTATTTAAATCGAACGATCTATTTGCGGTATATCACATGATCGAGATATGCATCGTCCCTCGTGGTTCACACTGCTGCAGAATAAATTGTCGATCTTTAAATTGGAATTATTTTATCGCGTTACGAATGGAACGTCAGTGTATAGGTGAAATTCTAGTTTCCCTGCAGTTTATTGTTCCACTTACTTCAAAATGTGACAATTAAAAACCATTTCTTATAATTCGTTAAATAACCGATTCGTCATTTCTCATTGCTTTAAAAATCGATCGACGAAAATTTGTCGAAAAATAAATAGATTTCCCCTGTAATTGCTCTTAATATTACAATATCCGTCGTGCTTTGAAATAACTTGTCGATCTTCGGATTGGAAGCATTCTTACGATGTTATCGGTTGAAAAATCGAGCCGATACCAAAAGTGCTCGAGTCAGGGATCGAGTAGGTGTAACGCGGATAGAGAACCACAAGGGAACAGCTTTTTAATGTCGTGGCTTGCATGTAACTAGGCCGCGGTGTTCGGGTGTGGCCGTGTCGCGCATTGTTTCTGAAATTACGATATTGTAGTTATTAATATTTATATATCGGCGAGCGGAGGATCGTCGTGGGGCTGGCAGCGTCGACTTTCTAAAGTGGTCGAATGCCACGGTGGCGCGCGACGATGTACCTTGACCCGAACCCGAGTAAAATTATCGCTTTCGCGGCGAAAACGCCTCTCGGAAGTTGCACACTCTGACGTTTATTGATTGACCATCGCGTCTCCACCGTTTACGAATAAATGTAACGATCAATCCTGATCTCGTAGAACTGGGCGTTCCGTCTCTCCCGCGAGACTTTTCCCATCCAACGATCTCGAATCGCACAAGATATATAATGGCGAACAACGACTGCTCCACCCTCGCGATATCGTTAACCCTGCTGCGATCCTCGATTTTTTACGGTGAAACCTTTTAGCCATATATTATGCGTGTTGTAGGAAATATTTTAAATTATAGCTTGTTTTTTTTTTTTTTTTTTTAATTAAGATTTAATGTCGGATCAACCGCTTGCGAGATTATTGCTGACGCTATAGGAGGGGGGATTTGTACTTTATATTACATTATTTTATCGAATAACCCGGTGTAGTTGGTAAATCTTAACGAATCGCGGATCTTAAAATTCTGTTAGCTCTGTAGTGAGAAGATCGTGGATTTTCATTCATTGTTATAATTTTTCCTGAACGTATGAAATGGAATTTAAATAGAAGTTTGTTACATGTATTAAATATTATAATAAATACTCTACTTTGTATATTACGTGCGTAGTGCGCAGTTCTGCACCTTCAAATTTTCCACAAATGTATGAAAATCCGCGATCCACTAATGGGACTGCAGATATTACGATTATGATTATATCATCTCATTATCATCATCCTATATTATGATGGATATTTGAGACGAATCTGAAAATGTATGTAGTCGCAAAAAGATATTTTTTCACGCGAGAAAAATACAATTGCATCGAATGCTTCAAGGTTAAAGTGTACCAGAATTGAAAATCATTACATGAACATGGAGACATTCGTGCTGGATGTCGAAATCCCTCGTGTAACTGCTTAGTTGTAGTTTGTCCGTCTTCGTCTAAATATACCGACCATTCTGCTCCAAAATTGTTCGCGACGAAATATGCTTCTCTTAAATCTCGTACAATGAAGCACATATTTTGTTACGCTCTTACACATCAGCTATTACTGCTGATATTTTAAAATATTACGCTGGTTTGTCGTATTTTGTCATGCCACTACGAATCTACCGAAAATTGGCACACGAGGAACACACGCTTTTCCTGAAGTATACGTCGCGTCGTGTCAACGAGCGAACGTCAGTATTCCCTCATCCGAAAAAAAAAGAAAAAAAAAAAACACTTAGCAGTCGTCTCTGAAACGCGAAAAATAGAGTAGAGTAGAATTATACCAAACCAAATATTTAAAAACTATCTGAAATTTAATAATTTTCGTTGAAATATAACGATCATTTTGGACTATACAGGCTCGAGAAGATGGTCAAACAGATTATACAATTACACGCATTGAATAGTACAAAGTAAAAGATATCAAGCATTATACTCGAGCCTATAACAAGTCCGTAACATCCAACAGAACTTACTCGATTCGCTATTTTATCTTATGGGACCTTTCACGAGAAAGGCTCTCCATTACACTGTTAACTCTGCTATGTCCTTTTGGCTATTTTCCAATCAATATTCGATATTTTGTAACACGGAAAAATGCAAGAATTTCATGTAAAATAAGAAAGAAATTGCTACCGATATGCGTGGGTTCTCGTCTTAATTTTGCGTTTAAACGGTAGAAATCTTTTTGTTGCTAAAACGAGAGCAAGATGGAAGTATAAAAATTCGACGATGGCAACAATATATTACCGAGACGCAGCTTCTTAAGCATCTCGATAAGATTGCCGCGCGAGACAAGGCGACCAGGTTTATCAGAATTTCGCTGATAAAGAACATACGCTGACCGGCCAGTGCTGTGGATCGAATTCCACGTGACTTGACTTGCGAACAGCGACGCAGCTGCTCGATATCTGGACGTCTAACCAAATCAGGTGGAGTGGCTCGGAATGCGCCAGTACGGTCGTTTGATTGACATTTCGGGGGCGCTCGTTTGTCACAGAAAGGTCGAACTCCATTTGTCCCTCCAATTCCCTCGTTTCCCCCCTTTTCTTCGCTTCTTTGCCTCACCCTACAATTCCACCCCCGAGCGTTACCTGTCTCTTATTTCCATCCAAGCGATTTACCCTCGCACCTTTCCTTCCTTCTACTTTCTCTTTTATTTAATTATTCCGCGTGGTTTGTTCTCTTTTCGTATCGTTTCGCTTTCCGCGTGCATTAAGATAACAGAGCGCGAGCCCACGCTGGGCTATCGGTCAAAGTCAACGAAAACGACGGGACACGTCCGAAAACTTCCACTTTCTACTTTTCAACCCTCTCCTCGGTGCAGCCATCCTGACACGAACGTTGAATCATTTAACGATCGTTCGTTATTTGACACTTTGGAATACGTTAGAACTCGGGAGATGAAAAGTTCGCCTCAATCGCCTTCGAATTTTCATTCGATCTATCGCAGTAATAAATTTACGTTAACGAATGGGATGAATTTATGTTAATACAATTAATAATAACTGATGATAAAACGAAACACTGAAGGTTCTACGCTGGCTATGTAATAGATGGAAGATAATGCTTACGCGAATCTCCCAGAAGCCAGGTTAATTAAATCCATAAGTTTCTCGAATATCAATCACGCACCTAGATAAAGTGAAATTGGTAACTACATAAAAAGCGGAATCGGCCAGTGAAAATGAAGAGTCGTGAGCATGGAGCGAAGCCGATTCGTCCGAACGTTGGTCTCGGGGTTGAGAATCTGCGATCGTTGGACGTTTAGAAAGTTTGCGCTTCGTTTCTCTTCGAATCTACCAACGTTATGCGCGTGGAATCGTCAATTCCGAGATTTTGCCGTATTTCCTTGACGTTCAACAACGTCATGCGTCATCGTTTTACGCACGATCGTTCCAGTGCAGCGACACACGCATCCCCTGACCTCCTATACTAGGCGTAAGGCTTCTTACCTGCTGGAATTCTTATCACGAACACGTTAAACAACGCTCGAACGAATTGCAGATCGATGGATGTGGTGCTTTCCGTGTACGGCTGTTTCGAACGTTTGGTCGAGCGCCGCTTATATTTTCGGCAAAGTCCGGCGAGGTCGGTCGCGTAGGTAAAATTGGAGAACCGGATATGCCAGCTGCTCGGTGCAGGCTCATTGACATTTCCCTCGAGTTCCGATGCGCGGCGATCGGCGGAACAACGGGCGTCATCGAGCGCACGATCGGTACGTGACATTTCCCCCGCTATAAAAATGCGCGTCCGGTAGCAATTGCAACCCGCGTGTCGCGCCTGTGTCGCTGCTCGTTTTAATAAACATCACGATGATCGGTGGCAAACCGTGGCTGGTGTCGTATCGCCGAAAAAGGCGGAGTTGCCTCCCTCGGCACTCTGTGTTCGTGTTCGCCTGTGGCGAAAGACAATGGAACGCACGAAAAAGGCGCGAAATCCAGAATGTCGACGGTCAGTCGGACGATTGCGAAGGTGGGACACGTTCGACGGGAGGCAACGTCTCACAAATAAATTATCAGCGCTCTCCGGCATTCGCCGCGGAATCGACGATTCTATATGACCGGCTGCCGGACGGATGAATATGCTGCGGACACGCGGAACATGCCAAGCGTGCGATGCCTCTTCATTCACCCGTTTCGTCGTTCCTGGAGGGAATGTCGATCTCTCCTGGAACCAATCCCCGAGACATTTATCATTTTATTGCACCGGGCCAACGCCGTTCAACGTGTGTATTCCATCTTCTCGGAGAATGGAATATTTTTGCGCCGCGTTGAAAACCGTAGCGACGCGAGACGTTGGAGAATTCGGGGCCACTCGCGTATGCCGACTTCTTTAAAAAAAAAAAAAAAAAAAAAAAAAAAAAGGGCGATCGTCCCTTTGATTTTGCCAGCAACCAAGTTGGAGATTCCTGGGTTACGGTAGCGACTCGGTTAATTAGACGTCGGCGTAACGTAAGTTCGCGAAATTCGCTTAGCGGATTGGCCCATTTTATTTGACACGCGAGTAGACACCAGAGGTATATCGATGCATGTATTGATGTATAGTAATCGAGAATGTTAGGAAATTGACTAGTGACAAGTTGTAGATAGCAGGCTGGAATTGCGTAATTTTGCAGTTTTGCATTCAATAAGATCGTAAGTTAATTGTACGAAATTGACGTTTAAAAAGGAGCTTGACTTTTTTATCCGCAAACTTGTCGCTGTCATACGCGAGTTATTAGCACGTATCACCTGTGACTGGCAAAATGAACGAATGGGTCGTTCAAAAATTACATCGGCCAATTGGCCAGATCGACAAATATAACGAGAACCGCCGCTTTTTAAAACTAACTTGTTGCTCTTACGACGAGTGAGTTTACAGAATTCGGTAGCTTATTTCTCGAATGTCGAGCATTAATCGTTCAAACCTACGGAACTGACATTTACAAAAAATGAATTAGTCCCTCGTGTGTTCAAATATCTCAGATATCCATATCTCGCTCTTACACGATGCAATGGGAAGGATGTCTAAAATTCGCTGAAAATATATCTGCCTGAATAACTCGCCGGATAATTTGTTCGCTTTGCTAGGATATCTGGTGGAATAAGGTCCCGACTCGCGACCAGTTAGCGAAGTACCAATGTCGTGAAAATTAAGACTATGTTAGTAACAGCTTAGTTACCAAGCCATTAACAATCAATTACATGATATCCTTTTGGTATCGGCGCAAGTACTACAATTTCTAACGATGCCGCGGAACGATGTCGGGAATATCGGCTAGCGTAACTCATTCGGTAAGTTTTAGCCATTAATGGTAGTAGTATCGGCAAGAGAGGTACAGTAACCGGTAGAACCGCTCGCGAACTAGTGGTAGCGCAACTATTATTAGCAGAACGATAATTATACTAGTAACGCACCTCGTTCCTTTTTCACCAGATGACGCACGAGATTCTCTCGCTTTTATCGCGATATTCCGCCTCGTGGTGGACTGGGACGCGCGCGTATCGATTAATCGACAGGGCTCGACAGGCACGTGACCGATCGCGGAAAGGGAAAGTTCGATCGACGCAACGTGTGCGCGTTGATGACATCCAGAGTTCCGGTAATTATCGGCTGAAATCTTCGCTCTACCCTTCTCAAACTGAATTCTCACACGCGAAACGCGGAACATTCCGAATCGCGATGCCTCGCCTGATAGCGTTTCTTCGGCAAATTGAAGATCGCAATCTTCTTTTTTTTTTTTGCGAGGAAATCGAAATCGCGGATTCTCGAAGGAAAGGGGTTTTTGTTTCCTGTGAAAGAATTTAATCCTTCGCCTAGGCCCTGTTAAGAATCGTTATACTTCAATCTTGCTGTCATTTTGACAAAGATTTCCCACGAAATTTCAACGACGAGCCACTCGCGCTAGTAAGAATCTTCCTATATATTGTTGGAAGTTGGATTATTTCGTACTGTCAGAAAAATACGATCGGGTCGGAAGTGGCTGAAAGAATGCGGCAGGTTCGATCGACCGAGTTACCTCGGGAGCAGGAAACCACAGAAAAATTGGTATCTCGATGTTTTCTCGTTTCTGTGCGATCGCCGGGATATCTCGACATAATCGACAATTTAATAAATATCTATAGAATAACCATCACACCAAGATATTTCCACCGTGTGTTGCTTCGTCCACGTTGCATGAAAGATCACAGAAAAGGAGCAAAAAGATTAATATCTTTGAAAAAGTCTCTGCGGAATAAATTTGTACGACAAAGGGTTATTCTCGCGGAACAGCAGCAAATAGAACACGTACTCGTCTCGTAGCGTCTAGGTACCGAGCAGAGAAAGACGCAAAAGTCGATAGAAAATCGTAACAAGTTCAGGTTGCAGGTTGATACAGGAATTCCAATAGGGGAATAAAAGCGGGAACGGGTATCTCGGTGATATCTCGGATCGCATGAGATTTCGAACTAGATGATACCGAGAGCAAACGCGCTGGTTGACCGCGCGAGCGCACAGCAACGTAACAACACAGGTGTAACCTACGTGCGCGTTTTCATTGTACGAGAAACGCGGCGACGTGGGCACAGACACGGAATTCCAACGAGTGGAACCCGACGAAAATGTCAATGAGTCGATCGCGAACGATATGAAGAATTCGAAAGCAATAACCGCGAATGCTCGCCTCCGGTGGATCTGGAATCCTGTGTGCAGTTCCACCTTCGTGCTCGTTCCTAGACAATTATCGATTAGCTAGACAGAAGAACACTACGTTCGATGGTAACAGAACGAAAACTGCCGGCTATTCTTGCAGCCAGCCTTTCGTCACACATTGGCATACGCACGATGAAAAGTCTTTCGATGGTTGTTACACCTATTTAATTGAGAACTGGAACAAGTCAACGATATGATGAGCGACTTATACTGTACCGGGTGGCTTGCTATATCATAGCATACAAAGGTTCGTATAAGCGTAATATACCTTATTTGGTCTTTTCTCCAGTTTTCGAGTTTCTTCTGGCAGACCAGAGACGTCTCGACATTGATATTATATTGTATCATGCATAATAATATTAATAACAATTTGTATCCTTACATCGTATTCGACGAGACGCACGTGGATCGACGAATTACGTTTTTTGGGGAAATTAGAAATTAGGCTGTTAGATGAGCAGTATCATTTGGTAGTCGTTTCGCACGACTACAGAAGTTCAGTAGCATTAATAAAGACACTTACCAATATTTTTGCAGCCACTGTACGTTCAAAACTGGAGAAAGTTAAGACTAAAGTTTAGACTGAAGTTAAGACTTGTCGTGTGTATCTAATTTTATGTATATACAATTTTCATTAATATCTCACGATAGTTTGATAAACGGGGTCTCCTGGATGTATCTCATTATCAAGGATTATCAGATTGGGCATCGTTCCGTTCGAATGACGCGTTATTAACGAGTCTTTCCGTATAACGATAAATTTCAACAATCACGAGGCAAGGAACGTGATACGTGGCCCAGTCGATCATACCTGATTGTGCAAAAAACTCGTTTCAAGATAATTTACGAGCGGGCACCGGCCACCGCAATTACGAATCGACGCGTTCTCGAAAGATTTCAATAAAACCGCGGGTAGAATTTACAATGCTGCTAACGAGAAGAAGACTGCAAAGGGACATGCAAACCGACCCATCGAACCATTTCGATCGCTCCTCCTCGACCGATCTCTGCGCCAGATCCGGATTATCGTTTCGACGCCATAAAACCGATCATTCTCGTTTCTTTACTTCTGCTAGTTCCTACGCGACATTTTGGAACGAAAACAGTCGATATCGTCGCTATTATATGAATAGAACTATGAAGACGCAAATTTTTGCTTTTTTTTTTCTTTAGTAAAGAAACGACATAAAAATTATCTTCTTTGCTGGTAGACTCGTAGAGACGATGGTCTGACAGAGACAGACTTGTTCTACTTTATTGTCGGTCTACTTTGGTATAATATACAACAGTATAACACGAGAAACGATACCGATAGTACGAATACGTAAATTTTCGCCTGTTCGGTGAAGAAATAGGACGAAGATTATTTTCCTCGTTTTATGATTGTCTGACAGAAACAGGATCGTTCTACTGTCGTTCCTGTGTCGTTCGTGTGAGAATTCGCTCGCGAATGTGCAAATCTTCGTCTTTGCAAAGGCGTTCCTTTCGTTCGTCGCTAACGATTTTAAGATCGCACGTTTTTGGGTCACTAAGGAAGTACTTTCCCCCGACGATTATTAATAATCGAAACACGTTTCTCTTTACGCATTCACGAGGGAGGCGTGACGCGCCAAGATTAGGACCGGTATCGTCAAAGACAAATATACCAATTACTAAGTTAATCGACAACTTGTTTAAAACACGACGTATTTCTTACACACGACGTTACGTATGAGAAACCCAATTATACGAATTAAACCGTAACGTGATAATATAAAAATCGACGAGTAGCCTAAACTTCATTCATTATCTGGCGATTACTTCGCGTTCGATGCTGAAATTCTACAATCCGCCAACCAACGTGGTGTTCCCCAATGCACGATCGCAAAAGGAACGAGAGGGAACGGCAATCGTTGAGGGGTGAAGGTGGCCATCGAGAAACAGTCGGAGAATTCCATTTCCAAAATCGTCTCGGTTCGATTCCTTGGCGGCGTACGAAGAAAAGAAGGCAGATTTCGATCTGCTTCGTGGTATCGCGAGGCCAACGCGAACAGAGAACGTCGACGCAGAGAAAGAGAGAAAAACAGGCGAAGCGTGTGTGCATAAGAGAGAGAGAGAGAGAGAGAGAAACCTGGCCAAGAAGTTGACCAGAGGGGGGTGTGGGAGAGAAGAAGGGGCATTATCTCCGAACCGGCCAGTGCCATTATCCATCGTCCATTTGAATTTTCAGCTCTCGTAATAACGACTAATACGAGACAAATGAACCGCGGGCGGGTGAAAGAAAGAGGGAAGGGTGGGGGCAAAACGGCCAGGGCGAACAGAGAGAAGAAAAGGGGGATAGCGGGAGAGAAAGAGGAGAGGAGAACGGCGTGATTAATGGAGTCTCCGCGGCGAGCGAGAGCTCCGCCAGGATAAGATCTCCGATGGAATTCCCGTGGCTTTTATATTGGATTTCTTTTAAATTCGTTACTTTATCCGGCACTATGTTAATAGCGGGCCGATATGAGAGCTCGCGGTTTAAGAGGAGTTCATTTATCATTCGCCGCGTCGCTTCCATCCAGCGGATCCACGTACAACTTCCATGGCCTCGAAACTCTGCCTTGCTCTCGGTGTATCATCCCCTTTGCCTCCCTTCGCGGCCACCAGCTTGCACCGGTCACCATTGTTGCGAAGCTTCGCGGAGCTGTTTCCACCGTTTTCGCGCTACGACGGTCCCTCCGCGGAAAAAACAAGTGTCTTTGAACTGTAAAAAACCGGTTCCTCGCGTTGGCGAGGGATGAGGACGACGCGATGCTGACTGCTCTGGGTTAGTGGGGAAAAACAGGAAAGAAAAGCGAAAGCTCTCTTCGTTTCGTCGATCGGCGATCCGATCTTTTTAATCCGTTATCCAGTTTCTTCTTGGGATACGCGCATTTTCTGGGTCGTTGTCGACAGAATGCTGTTTTCGATCAGAGCCGAAGTTGGAGAGAGGCGTGAAAGAATCATTGTACGATTGTAAAAGATTAAGAAAGTGCCGTTTCGATCGAAACAGGAGCGAGATGGAACATCGAGCAGAAGATCGAGAATCGATCCGTGATGATCGGCGACGCTACGGCGGATATTAACTACTGGCGTATATTTCTTCACCTGCTTACCGCTTGTAGTTTTCCAATAAACTACCTGTAGTTGAGCTTAGATATTTTCAACCGTCGAATGGATACCTTGAAATTGAATGAATTGGGATGAGAATGGAAATTGGAATGAAACGTCTAATGAGACGCTGATATTAAATGAATCGAATTGAACTGGTTGAAACGTGACTGGAATCCTATTCTATTAATTTTCTGATAGAAAATCCGTACTCGGAACTAGTCCGTGGTCACAAACTGAACGACGAGATGATAGTTGACAGGATTTTCGAGATATCTTGGAAATAGGTGGAAGAATCGCTTCGTAATTAGAGCCAGACAGTTGGGTAATTAATAAAGCTGAAAGAGACTTAGTGTTGGTCCTCAAAGTCGATGGAAAGACGGGTTTCCTCGGCAGTCCGAAACGAGGCGTCAGAATCTGAAGCGCGGATCGTTCGTCATCGGCTCGCAGCCAGCTCGACGGAGAAAAGCACGAGCGGATGACGCTGGAACACGTGTAGATGTCAAGGCGTTAATCCCTCGAGAGACGAAGACGCATTTCTTGGACCACGAGCACGGTTGTTCGATCGAGACGAGCACCAAACAATTCGGCTTCCACTGATGATACCGAAAACTCGCTCCTTTGTTCTCTCCTAGAGAAAAAAAATTATCAAGAAAATGTTAGAAAAAAAGATCGTCGTCGTTCTACGCTTATCGGTCTTCCTACTGATCTTTATTTTCTATATTTCTCGAGCGCGTTTGAGGAATATTTTTGTTGTATTTCAACGGCCGTGCGTTAACACCGCCAGGACAATGCACGTGCTTAAGAAACGGCGACTCGACGCGACGTTAATGAGAGTCAATTAATCAGCCAGCCAAGCGAATCTTGATGCGAACAAGCGAAATCCTCGCCCCCTGAGGAAGCCTGTGCTATTCACTTCCGGTCCCTCCATAGGTGCAAACAGAGTTTCACGCAAAATATTCTTATACCGTTTTTTTACCACAGGAAACTAGAATTTGTATATATTTTCTTCGATACGAACTACAGGAACTACAGGATTTCTCTCTTTTTACTTGGAAAATGGAGAATCGATTTTTTATTTAAAATTAAATTTTGGTATCGATACGAATTGGATGGTTGATACGATAGCGAAACAAACGAGTTTTTCGAATTTCGGAATGTCGGAATATCTCGGAAGAGCTGTATAAAATATATAAATCCGATCATCTTACAGAAGGGCAGTTTCCTACCGATAATCTTATTAATTAAATCACCGTAATTGCAAGAGGATGCAAAATTTGTAAATTCTCTTTCGTACGAACACCAGGAAGATTACAGATTCCTTTTGAAAATAAATTTAAGCAGCTCGAATGGAGAATCGGATAAGGATAGAAAAATAGTAGAATCTTTGCGACATTACGGGAAGTTTCCACGTGAAGATACAACAACGATTGACCATCGACCACAGAAAGGACGATCTCAAGCAGATTCTTCGATTACTAACAAACCCGATCGCCTTGTTAAATAAATTACAAATTCCATCTCGTTGGCAATACTTTGTTCGAGGATCCGATTTACTTACATTTTTGTCGATGTTGCACGCGAAACGGACACTCCTCGAATAAGACGTTTCTTTTGCAAGTTCGATCAGGCGAAAGTCCAGTCCCGGTGGCCAGGTGTAATCGATCGCCGACAGCCAGTTTACGTCTTGTCCGATTAGAGAAATCCGATCGAATGGCGCTTGTGATGGCGATTTTGCCGCTCGGCGGAAAACTGGTTTGCCGGATTGTTCACGCGTTCCCATAGTTTTGCTCGTTGGCTATTTTCCACTTTCGACGGAACCCACGCCGTGAAAAGTATCGTTTGGCGAAGAAAGACGTGTAGGCAGGAGACAGGCGAGCAAGTGTTCGCATCGTTCACAGTCACCTAAGTGTCTCCATCATCGCGACGGAATTCGGCTTCTGTCGGCAGCTTCGAGACGCCTCGAATTTGTCAGGCAAAGCTTCGAATAAATTTAGGGCCGTTCAAACCGAAAAGGTTCGTGGCGAAATTCTTCGGCCAAATTTGTCTTATCCTCGCAATGTAAAATCCTCCGTCGTCTCTACGCCTCGCTGGTAATCACCTCCTTATGTTTCAGCGTGGTATTTTTTAATTTCTTAATATTCTTCGCCATTCTATTGGCAATTAAGTGGTAACATCGTTTACCATCTTTTGATGTTCTTGGGATATTCGCGGTTCTCTTCCTCTTTACATGTCGAAATATTTGAAGTTGATCGTTGAAGTAAAATTATATTGTACAGGCTGTTAGGGAATAATGAATGGGTATTTCAAACTGAACGAGGAAGAGCAAAAATACCAAGGATGACACGAAAGAAATAACGAAACGCCAGTTTATTTTGATCTCGAGAGGATTTATGGAAAAGGGATCATAAGAGAAACGACGAATCGTGTAAACCGTACTGGAAATGTTGCTTCTGACTTTTTCAGTGGTAGCCACTAAACTACCAGCTTGATGGTGGTTGTTGAAATACTTCTTCTTACTTAGCAAGCAAAACACGAAAGTCAGAAAGTGAAGAAAAAGGTGGACTCATCGCGTATCTCCCGTGTGGTCTTCAACTTTGTTCTTTTCGTATTCACAAGATAATGAAACACTTCGTAATAATTCTCTACTACGCCACTACAAAATTCCTACTAGGCATCTGCAAATCCCTTTTCCAGAAACACTTTCAATTTGCCGAAGGAATCTACTAAAGAATATCCGAAATGATATATCTACGCAAGAAGAATCCGCGAATGTTGGAAGAAGTCTGTTAAAAGAGTCGCGATGGAAGCTCGTAAAAATAGTAAATGCCGAACGGTGAAGGTTTTGGGGGAAAGCTGGCAGCGTGTTCTAAAGCGCGTAGAAGGCGCTCTCTCTGCTGTGGGCCCGGCTCTATACCTCTTAATCCAGATTGAAAATATGTAAATAAATCCACTCGCGGCTCCGCAGGCTGGATGCCCACTCTGTATTCCCCGTCGAAAAAGTATTTTAATAGAAACGATTCATCATTCCACGGGGCCCCCTCGGAGCTTCTTTTTCTTCCTCAGAAAGAAGAAGAAGAAGCTCTCTCGCTGCTTCTGGCCCTCTTGGCTTCTCTCCTTCTATGCTTCAACAAACCAACGCATCGGCAGGACACACGAATCTCTTCTCTCTCTCTCTCTCTCTCTCTCTCTCTCTCTCTCTGTCTGTCTGTCTCTTCCTTCTTCTTTCCTCTTCGGCTCCTTTGTCCACCGCCTTTCGCTTTCAATTTTTACCGGATTTCGCGGAATTTCGACCGAAAGGTTTTCGCTTTTATCTTCGAGACGCGGGCGCCCCGTGTCTCGGACTCGGCTCGTTTTGCTCGCTCGAAATTTTATGCGAGTGGATACAACGCTGGATTTCGCGGAATCTCAGCGCGTCCACCTTCTTTCGCATAATTTCTTCTTCGAGACCTCACCGAGCGTTCTACTCTCTCTTATTCCGATCCTGCCAAGGGATTTTCAACGGTCTTGCTGAAACCTTGCTCCGGGAGCCTTTTGTTTCCCAGCTTCGATCGCGATCAAAAACCCTCTGGGGCTCTCCTCTTCGCGGCTCTATCCAGAGAGCAGGACTCGTCGTGCAGAAACCATCCGCTCGCTTTTTCTGCGCGCTTCTTCTCCGCGTTTTTTCGTACGACCACGATCTCGTCCTGGAGTTCGATGTCTCATTATGTCAGAGCTGCCGGGATTTCGGGGGAATTCCATACGCTCCCTCTGTGTACCTTCCTCCTCCTCCTCCTCCTCCTCCTCCTCCTCCTCCTCCTTCGCTTCTTATACCTGCTTGTTTCTCCTTTTGGACTGGACAAGGTCGTTCGGCTCTTGTATCTTAAGCGACTCGGAATTTGAAGAAAACTTTTAATAAGCCTCGCTTCTATTGGACGAGATAGAATGAAATAGAATCGTGATCTATTTCGTGAAAGTGTCTGACTTGGATCATCGTCGTCGGATCAAGCTGGAACGCTGTTTGAGGCTACCGTGCTATGTAAGCTTTGATATTTGTACAAGACTTTTTCAAGGTGTACGTAGAATCGAGCGGTCGGAATGTTGATAGAATTTATTACAATTACGTAATACCATACATACGGTAGTAATGTATCTTACATGTAGCCCTGTAGACTGTTATTTAGTCATTGGTGAAAGAAAACGAATGAAATCATGATTACCATCGGAGAAACATATTCAGTCCCTGATGGCGGAATTAAGACCACACGCAGAAATTTCATTTTTCCAACTACGAGACGTCGTTGAAACATACACTATGCCAGATAAAGAAGCAAATTATGATTGATCGTCTAGATTGTTCCTAAATACGTAAATGATCGTGTAAATATATGTCGCAATTATTTAATTTATTATGTTCCACGATCAGATAACGCTAATGATCTAAGAGCCATTGGAAATATCTGTAAGTCGCTGTTCGTCACTCACCATCGATACCATTACACGAGTTGAAAACAAAAATTCAGACGGTGGAAACACGCCGCAGACGATGTCACCTGTAGCGAAAAGGAGCACGAGGAAATATAAATATAAATTCCGAGATATATAAAACAATAAAATTATTAGGTAATTAATAAAATTTGATACTAAAATTCCCGTGCGTCTCTGAATTTTGCTAAAAGAACGAGAAGTATCGACAATTTTATTCAGTGATTCTAATTGAATCTCTGGTCTAAGTGACCAGAGTCTGTAGATGAATTTATAAGTTGCAGAACATAAAATAGAGACGGGAGAAATGACGAGCGAGTCTACTGGAACGAGGTTAACGGTATCGGCCAATAATTCAGAAAACTCGTGCTCGGATGAGCCGTGTCCGAAAGGAGAGCAAATTTTTCCATTATTCATTAACCGTGGACGAGCGTTACATCTCGATTGGTTTCTTGTCGGTCGCGCTATTAGGAATCAATCAAGCCTTCGGGATCGTCGATGCTCCTCTCGACTGACAGGCAGCCTAAAACATCTCGTAAGAACGTAACGCGGCGATCTGCAGGACATCTATCCGACTCCTCCTTCTTCGATTCCTCCATAATCTTTCGTTTACGCGATATATTTCATCTCCTTGGTCATGCAAAAACGATCGGACGAGGTGATTTCAGACAAAGTTCTGTTCTTATCGCTTGTTTGTTCAATAGTAAAAAGAAAAAAAAAAAAAGAAAAAAGAAAGAGTCGATGACACAAGATGACGACGATCCGCGATATTCTTTTTGGATATCTGTTTGAGCGCCGATAATAGATTATCGAACACACCTGCTTTCTTTCTGTTCCGAAGACGACAGCGTTTGGAATTGATTACGACAGGCCACGTCTTGTAAAATTCTCTTCGAGTTTTCGTATCGTTTTATAAAGCGAAGATCGTAACACTTTATGTCTGACATTCTGTTCCTGGTATTTTCCTATCAGCCTCGTAATAAAGCGACGAGAGCTTTCGAAAAAATAACGTCGACTGTAAACTAAATGATGATTAATCAATAGTCGTCGAACGACGATCATAAACGAGCGTTTGCATTGCGAACGAAAGCGAAACAAGGTGTTCGCGGATAAATGGTCGATCTTACATGGCGTCTAGCGTCTTCTAGCGACGACTCGCGTATTTGGTAAAACCGTTTCTCTTCGTGCCGGTTTGATTTTTGCGAGTTACACGGCGCAGAACTCGAAGAAAGAGAGAAAGAGAGAGAGAGAGAGAGAGAGAGAGAGCAGACAGCAAACGTGTATCGTACGTTCCCATCTTTTCCATGTTTCATTGGCGTTCATCAGCCTCGAACACCAATTAGAGGCAGCCTGTAAACGTTACACTTGCCAAGCGAAACGATTGGCGCTTCCAGCGGGGTCTCTTTTTATGGACGAAACGTCTCCTCGGCTGAAGAAACGCGCGGAGCCTGAATGCTCGCTTTCTTCGGCAACTCGCAACACGATCGTTTTCTTCACCAGAGATTCCCTGGTGTCGGACCGACTATATTTCAGCTCGTCCCGGGTGCCACGACTCTGTGCAACTCCGATCCAATAACCAACGCTTGCGACTTTCATCGAAATCTCCAGCGCTGAGGACGATTGCGGATTCATAAAACTTGCAAATGCGGACTTTTATTTTCTCGACACTGCTAGGTGTGTATAATTTTCGAAGGACGATTCTTTACGGGATAGGGATAATTAGAAATTCGAAGAACGATTCGAGAAATCCTTGGAATTGTCATATCGCGACAGAGATGAAAAGACAATTGGTTGTGCCACGGATGTCGGGAAATAAATTGGAAAAATCCGGCAACGTCGAAGATCCGTATTTCTCGTGCGAGAGAAAAGTTCTCCATCGTTACGAAATGAAAGAAACACAAACCTAGGATTGATCGAGCGATGCAAAGAATGATCGCGAGCTATATCGCAACAGAAAATTGCATCTTCCACGATTATTAGAGAGTAGATTGGAGGAAATCTGCCTCTCGGAGAAAAATCATTTTTCAAGAAAAGGATATTCCTTCTTCATTGAATGTAAAGAGTTCGAATCGTGGATTGATCGAATGATCCAAGGAATCGTCGGAGGTGGCATCGCAACAGAGGTAAAAAGTATAAAGGATTGGTCCCCCTACAGTTGCCAGGAGTCCGGATTATACAAGTCGCCCCGTACTTGCGCATTAAAATCCTTGGAACGAAATATTACGCATCCCCGATAGTCCGCCCCTTCTTTGCTCGTTACCAGCAATATGGCCCCCCCCTTTTTAGTGGAAGCTACCCCGAATCGAGCGAGGCCAGACCAGTCCGTGCCACTATAAATCTCGGAAGTTTTAATGCCTTGCAGCCTGCACGCTCGTCCCTTCTCTTCGCCGACTGCCTCTTTTCTCTTCCCCCTTCTTCTTCTCGTCATACTCTCTCCCTCCCTCCTATACCCTTTCCGTGGATTCGATCCACGAATTCATCCATAACCCCGCCACCCCTTCCGTCCTATTTGCATATGCGCATAATAGCAAATGCAGAGCTACCCTTTACTATTAATTTTATAAAATCATTCAACCCGCTTTCTCCATCCCCCGTTTCGTCTTCTTGCCTTTTTTTTCTCTTTGTGTGTGCGTGCGCGTGTGTGTTCAATTTCATCCTCTTTCTCTTTCTTCCTTTCTCGATGTGTCGCTGGTTCCTCTATACTCCGTACCCTCGGGACCCTCCTTATTTAAATAACGGATTTTCGAAATCTCGTTTTCGGACAGATTACAGGGGTCGCGACGGCTGCGCCAGCACGTGTGAGCGTATTTCGCATGGGACCTCAGCATTCATCCGCGCATCGAATTTTCCATTCACCAATTTCCTCCTCGTTTTTTCTTTTTTTTTTTTTTTTTTTTGTTTCGCGCTGGAGAGAGAAAAATTAATTATGACGTTCTGTGTACGAGTATTTATGGATTATGATCTCATTCTCAATGTATCTACATTTCGTGTACGTGTGCTCGTTTACAAATCGATCCACTCGTCGTCGAATTTTCCGTTCGTCAGATTCCTTCCAGTCTGCTTGCCTTGTTTAGAGCAGAGAGGAAACTTATACACAGATATCTGCGGATCTTAGTTTCACGTTCGGTGTTCTTGTTATTCGCACGCGATCTGCCCATCGATCCACGCATCGAACTTGCCATTCGCCGGTACCGGCTTCTTGCTATTATCCAGCGTTTAGTTAGAGAGGAGAGGAGAATCAATTATTTGTCCCACCCACGAAAATTCATGAATTTTCGTTTCACAACGCATCTGCCTAAGTTGGTCCACCGGATTAGATCTTCCATTAGCCACGCTCGACTTTCTTCAGTTTTTCTTCTGTTATTAAAAACAGAAGTTATTAGCGAGAGGATTGTATCATAGAAAAAAATTGCTCGTTTTTCATTTATGAATTTTACTTTCGTTCTTCCCGCGTTTATATTTCGCACAGAATTCCCTTGTGTTCAACAACGTATCAAATTTTCCATTTACCACGACCTGCTTATTATCTCGCTCCTTTCGTTTAAAGAACAGAGCATAACGAGTTATTTGTTTCGTCTAGAAATCTTGGCTCGATTCGTGCACGTAGAGATTCCTCGTCGAAGAATATCGAAAGTTTGTACACCTGGAGCATCATGAAACGACTCTCGTGGGAGGTACGAACGGGCAAGCCTTCCCTGTCCGCACGTCCCCCGGTCCATACATCGATTAATTACTCGGCGCTCACTCGTTAATTAGCCTTGAAGGCCCGCGACGTGCATCGTCCATGCAGAAATCGAATCGTCGGTCACGATAACAACGCCTCCATTAAACGCGAATAATTGAAACCCGAAAAAAGGCGGGCCTCTGTGTTGAAGTCGTGAAACCGGTCAATTTTCACGTCTTTTTACACCAGGCTCGTTAAATCGAAACATCTACATTCCTTCCGTGAACAAACAAACCAGATACACACACGCGCGCACATATATACACTGAAATTATTTCTATAGAAATATAATAGCGTGAAGTATGGTAGAATTATTTGAGTCAAGTAATCAAGCTGATTTGCCTTGTAATTCGCTAAGTCGATTTACGAACAATTTTTCAGCGATCTACATTTCGAAACAGGCTGTTGGATTCGTTCGTTGTTGCTGGCATGATCGACAGAGAAATACATTGTGTACTTACACTCGACAGTCACGTGGATATAATTCCACTCGCGAAAAACGCGAAAGTTTCTTTAACCTTTTTTGATATTCTCAGCTGTGTGGATACATCGCTTTATCCCTGGAAATTATTGTACCACTTTATCAGTTCTTGTATAATGCCCGCTCGCTGGAGCAAACAACTGCTGGGCCTGAAATGTATTTTCTCGTTCTAGTTACGTTAAAATACACTAATGGTGTCTCGTGATGTGGCTACGACAAGTTTAATTACCGCATGCGAAGTTGATGAAGATCAAATTTTAAGACTAATGGTGCCGCGCAATATAAAACAAGCATGCAAAGTCGGAGATTGAATTTTAACGTGTCTTAAGAGGTTCGAGCCTTGGGTTGGCTCGAGTAACCCCAGTTCCACTGTACAGAGGTCAGAGAGAGAGAGAGAGAGAGAGAGAGAGAGAGAGAGAGAGAGAGAGACGGGAGGAGGGGAGGGGAAGAGATCTCTCTGGAAGTCGCGTTTTTCCGCGCGAGCAGCGAAGCCATTAAGACGTTTTAGCGCGTTTCGTGAAACGAAGAAGAGTGAAGGGAAAAAAAGAAATAGGAGGAAGAAGAAAGAGTAGGAGGATAGAAGGTGATCCCCTCTGGTCCTCGTTGGGTCTACTTAGAGCCGATAGAGGCGGCCTAACTACCGTAACCGTATCCAGGTCTAAATAGTTGGAGTTACGCTAAGTAGCCCTAACCAGATTAGTAAGTCGTTGCGTGCTCTATTTTTAACGGCGCGCCGCCGGCATTCGAGGCGTTTTACGTGGAACACAGAGAGAGCAGCAGAAGAGAATGCCGAAGCAGAAGAGCGTGAAAGCGAGAAAGAAATAAAGAGAAGGATGTAGAAGCTGGCCAGATAAAAAGCCAGCTGAAGCTGAGATAGAAAAGGACGAGCATAGGGAACCGAGTAGCAGAAGAGGAGGAAGGGCCTCGTAGCTTTATCCTAATCCCCGTAAACGAGACACGTCCTCTTCGAAGCGTTTGCCCTTGTTTCCTGCCCCCATCTAGTCTTCTTCTCTTTGCCATCGCGTTTCGCTAGCTCCCGACGGGTTTTGTTCGAACCACGATTATTTGCATAGAGATTACCGACGCACGAGTTATGTTATAATGGCGTGTACGTAGTTGCATCCAGTTTTCTAAGATTTCTTTCAATTTCCATCCTCATTACCGTTTCCATTCGCTCGATTCGTTTCGCTTTCCGTTCCACAACCAATTTTACAGTCGCGATTTCTTACAGTTGGGACGACGGTTTTTTTTCTTAATGCATTGGCAATGCAGTTACGCGTTTACTCGAACGAAATATACCCGATCTATTTGAGTAATACTTTTGTCTATAAATGTCTGACTAGACGAACTTCTGTCGACTCTTTCTACTTGTCTCTATGTGAACTCTTATTTTATGAACGAACAATCGTGAGTAGTGGGAGAATGAATATATTCGAGTTACACGTACAAACTGCTTGTTCCACTACAGATTCATAGAGAAGGAAGTTGCACCGAGTATAGGGAATTTAGAAAGCACGAAATGTATAAAACGTCCAGAGGTTTCACCTTCTTAATTTTATTCATAGAAAGCGTGAGTATTCATAGATAACAGTTTTACTTGAGCGAGGTGTTGAGCGAATTTCTTGAGCGAGTAACCGTGTCTTATCTTCAGTTCTTTAGAATTATGGTACCCTTGGACTATCAGTCCAAGATTCACAGTTGGCAATCACAGTTTCTTAAGAAGCATTGCTTCCGTATTTTTCCTGCTTCTTATGCCGTTATTAAGTATGTCACAAATGAATCTCTTCGTCCGTACAATTTTTCTCGTGTTGTCCATTTTTCATCTTCCTTGTTCGTTGAATATTTCATTTTTTATTCCACGCGTAATCGTAGAGTCTCGGTTTCTTATCTTATTTAATTCGCAAGTATTAATCGCGATTTCTCAAGAAACAAAATTCCTCCTGTATTTTTCCTGTTTCTTAACGCCGTCGCTGTAATAAACTAATGACCTAGTTATCAGTAGCTAACAATCAGGAAAACGAATAAATCTCCCATTTTTTTAACATTCCTTTCGTTCTTTCTACTCGTTATATATTTTCCACTTTTTCAAAATCTCTCTCCTACCAATTGTAAAGTGCCTAGCAGTATTCGATTCACAAGTATCATTCATAGTTTCCTGAAAGATTTCCTTTGTATTTCGCGTACGTATCCTCGCAACGTTCGATACGCAAGTGGCTCTTATATTTTACCAATGTAACTTCCTCTGTCTGTATTTCCCGTATTTCTCGCGTGATTATTAATTAGGTCGCGACAGGAACGAGTAAACGAAGTGAATCTCTCCCTCCCACGGCGCGGCTCGATGTCAGTAATTCTTTTGACATCGTCGAAATCCAAATATTGGAGGCAAACATCGTTCTCTCTCCCGGTGCGGCGGCGGCGGCGGCGGCGGCGGCGGCGGCGGCGCTGCGAATTTATTTGCACGCCGCTCGAACCGTTTAAACGTTCCTCCACTTGTCGTATGCCCTCTCTCTCTCTTTCTTTCCTTCTCTCTGCCTTTCTTCCTCTCCGTCGCTCGGCTATACGGCAGAGAAAAGCGAGAAGAAGAGGAGGGAACAAGCCGTTAGGCAGCTCGCGCGCGCGTGGAAGGGACCACGGGGCGAGACGGAGAGGAATTTTATTTCCGCTCACATTAATTTCAACGACGCAGAAGACGGTCGCCACAAGGCGCAGCTTGAAATTACGAATATTATGACTTCAACCAGTTCTCAGAATTCTATGTTTTTCATTCTTTAATCTCGGCCTCCTCGTGTTTCACACCATATCTTATGAACACACTCGCCCTCTTTCTAGCCCGGTAGCTCGTCGTCTCGTTTCTCTTCCCCGAGTTTCTCGCAAGAGAAGAATCATGCTTGGTGTTCTCTCGCCGTCTTCGCGATCCACCTAGCCGTGCGCGCACGTGAATCGTCTCCGCGAAGTCCAGACAATAGTTAGAAAACGATTGTTGCACTTGCTGGCCGCTTCTACGTGCCTTCTGTCGTCTCACGACGCGCGTCCCTGTCCGAGAGACGGTTCCGACTGCTTCGAATACCGTTTGAACTGGTTGAGGTAATGGAGAGATGATCGATGTCAGCAGTTTGGCGATATGGTTAGCTTCGAGCCGCGATACGCCGCTACGGTGACTTCAAAAACTGTTAAGTTTGAAACAGATAAGCAAGTGTTTGTGAGGGCTAGATGCTTTCATCTTGTAGCACCAGAATACAGAGAGGTTCAGCGCGATTCGAGAATTCTTTGTCGTTTCTTGAGTACCAGCATCGAAGCGGAACGAGATCTTCTTAGGCCTGCAATCCTCGAATTTTTATGTCTGAATCATCATGCTGGTAAACAAGAGAATGTTTAATGTCTTGAGACGTGTACTAAGAAACTGCAGAAGATCATATCCTGCAACGATTAAATATGATCGATTTGAAAATGTTTCAATGAATCAGTTCGTCGCGGATCTGAGCCAAGGCACACGATCTGGAGAAACATAAATATACTAAATACAGGACTTCTCATAATGTTAAATGAACGAACCGAATCTCTATCCGCGTCTCACTCTTTGAATTATTTTCGTAAAAGTGTAAAAAATGTATATCCACTCTGTAACAGCGAGCGTGCAACCCATAGCGAAGGAAAAGTAATGGAAAAGTCGAGTCCACGACGACGTAGTTCGAAAGCGCAATTTTAAGCCAAGCATACTGATACTTGAAAGCAATGTCAAAGAAAAAAAAAAAAAAAAAAAAGTAAAGTCTGAGGAAAACAATTACACGCGGTCCAGAGGCAAACGTCGTTTTCCCGAACGATCGAGACCCACTCGAGGAAATACGTCGGGGAGATAAGCAACGCTTATTTTAAGGCTTTAAGTCGCTGGCGAATTTGAATAATCTACCGGTATTCCAGCAGACACTTGAAAAGCCACGAGGCCCGTCCAGCCCCCAGGCCTGGCAACATTACATTCAAGTGTTTGACGAACGAACGCGTTACGTCGCCTGCTTTTTTGTTTTCCTGCTTCTGGTATCGGCATCAGCGTCGAGCTATGTCGAGTGTAGCCACCACTCTCACGACTCTGCTACTGTCTCTTCTGGGTTGCCTCGTACACGCGTTGCCAGAATCCGTGATCGTTGCTCTCTGTTACAGCGCCTTTTAGGCCAGCGATTTTCAATCGTTTTTTCTACGAGACAAAATTCTCGACAAGAAAGCATATTGTACATAGATATATTACATTTGGTTCCAGACAGGGCATTTACAGCTAGCGTTGTTTCGGCTGTCGTCGCCTTTTCGTTTGACGATCGAAGGGAAAAGAGGTCGACGTCCCTGACTAGATAGTTGCGTATCGCGTGCTTCAAAAATATATCAGTTGTATATCAGTACATAATATATCATAATATATCATATACAAAGAAAAATAGAAAAAAGTCGACAAGCATCGATCGACGGTTTGGACGGTAAAATTTCAAAAATTCCAAGATGTGGTGTTAGTGGCATTTGGCCTGTGAACGACTCGTCGCTACTGAATTCGAGCAAAGCAGAGGGAAAGCTGTTGGCGTTCGGTCGCTTGGGCTTAAACGCACCTTGAGCGATCTTGTTGCACGCGAACGTTGACCTTCGATCGAATTCCCTCGGGATCAGAACGCCCAGTGGCCTGTTTCTACTCAATTTTTCTTCGCTACGATATATGGAGTCTCTGGTCTGTTGAGTCTGTTAGACGTGGTTTCTTGTACAGATTCCAAGGGTAGTGGCGGTGATCTGCTCGCTCGACGAGATGATTTACTGGGAAACTGGCAACGATGGTTACGCTCCGAGTAATTTATTACGAATATTACGATCTTCGGACAGATACGAATATCTCTAGAGATAACTGATTAAGTCCACTTTTTCTGGATTTCTCAATTTCATTAACCAAGTATGTGATTAGTCTTCCGTAGGTAAATTGGATGGTTTATACACCTCTAAAGAATCGTACGAAGTTTTCCAACACTTCTTAATGTTTCTATAAAGTTAGACAATCGTTTCTTAGAATAGAAACAGAAATCAATAGAAACGTGAAATTTCGTTTGTACCTTCAGCGATCTAATTGGTGCTCGATGTCTGAGAAAGGGAGCAACTTATTCCCAAAAATTTATTTGTCATGTAGAGACGCCACGAGTAATCGTAAGTTTCGAAGTTTTCGAGAGAACGATATCTGCAATCATCGCCGTTTCTCTACATCTATCCCAATTCGTAGAGCTCAGCGTAACCAAAGAGTAATTTTTCAAGATTAAACGATGAAATATTTCTCTGTATTTCGACGAACGGAATCGAACGACGTAACTTTTGAACAATTCTGCACCCGATTTCTTCTTTTCCATCTTGTTGGTATAATTGAAAAAATTCCAACTATATCTGCTATTGAGAAGAAGACAGGTTAATTGATAGAAAATTTTAACTTAAGTAATAAAGTTTATCTCGTAAATGACATGGCGTAAAAACCAGAATCCCAAAGAAACACCATTCCCGAGTTGTTTCCTCAAGTGTGACAACGTTCATTAAGGATTCTAGGTTTCAAGTTTTGCCTCGGCGAAAGAAAAGGAAGGAGCAAGTCCTAGGAAAATGTCTCAATATCCATGGAGCATCGCGAGCCAGCCCCAACCGGCTCTTCCATTCGCGGTAACCAGCCTGAATTCATCATCGTCGAGGCGTAACGCGCGAATCGTTTGCTCGACTTTTTTTTTTTCCTAATCACCCCTCAGTCGACGCGCGCGTGCGTCTTCCATTCAAATTGAATCATTAGGAGCTCGGTCGTGGCTTTTTGCAACCGCTCGCGAATAATAGTCCGAAGAATTTCAAGGTTTCCCGCCGTGGACACTTTCCGACTTTTATTCTCGGTGGGTTCGAGACCGGCACCCCAGGAATCTAGGCCAACGAACCAGGAATTTCTCTTTCCTCGAAAGAAGAGACGCAGGAGACAATGGGTTGTCACGCGAAATTCCTTCCATGTCTATAGATTATCGAAAAGGAATTTTCAAATCGTTTTTTTTTTTTTTTTTTTGTTAATTAACAGCCGTCTAGCTGTTCTTTGTCTTTCTTTTGGTAATTTCTCTTCTACAGCTATTGCTTGTTAAAATAAGATTGAAACATAAGGATTTAAGAATCGCGTCAGACTTGGGCTTAGTTCATTTTGATTCGAACGTTTCTGTAACACGTTGACTGCCACGCGAATTTTCCGTATCTTGTCATGGGAACCGCGGTAGATCGAAGAAAGAAACACCATGACATTTCATTATTGCCAAATATTCTATTACATAATAGCGTTGATAATAGTAATAATTAATCCCATGTACACCCCGCCGAGGAACGCGACTTTCCTGTTTTTCTCATTTTTCTAGCCACGCTCGACCTTTCGTGCTTCGCTCTTACGCCACCCTTAGCCTGGATACTACACGCCGAGAATCTACGCTACCAGTAAATATTACATTGCATTTGCCATTGGTCGAAGATTTTTCGGTACCTTCTTTGAACCGCCTTGAACGATTTAGTTAGGCGAATCGCCGATTGCCGCCGTTAACGTGTTAGCAGCGTGCAAGGGTAGAAAAATGGAAGGATTTCACGGAGAAGAGAAAGATGTACCTTGCGGCAGCGACGACAAAGACACTCCGATCCCATTGTTCAGGGTCGATCGCGCTGCACTCCGATTCGACGGCCCGGTTCTACGTACGTACATGTGCAAACAGGGTGATAATGTATTCAAGGTCCGCCCCGTTGCCGATGGTGGGGGTGAAACGGGGCGGCCCGCTCGCTATACGTACTGTAACAGATGTTAATTATCCCTTCTGTGTATAGTCAGCAAAAAAAGAACCCGGTCTCTCGCTCGGACATATCGTCCACTCGTGTTACATCCCCGTTGAGAGAATGCCTCTTGTATCCACGCTTCGAACAGACTCACGTGGCCCGCCTAGTACGCACGCTCCAATCGCGTTCAACTTCCGCCGTGCCCACTTGGGAAATTCACCTTAGATGGAATTCCTTTTCGTTCGTCCACTGCAACGCAATACCTTCCACGTGCGCTGGTTTTTCGGCTAATCCGAAAGTCCCGAACAGTTACCTCCATCCTTGGTTCGTTAGATCCCGACCGGCCGTTGGACTTTGGCCGTTTAGAGTCTGATAATTTTAATTTGATCCGGTATCGGCGCGATGTTTGTTCAGTTCATTTCTTCAAATAATCAATGACGTTGAAACATTTCAAGCATCGCGTCATTTATGTCGAATAAAGAGAGATAAGATATCCTTTCCTTAATCACGAAACCAGTTTCGTCCTCGAGGGGTTAATTGGACGAGGACGCGTAAGAAAGCCGAGAAAGGGGAATCGCGAATGCCGCTTAAAGCCGAGCGCAAATACCTGAATCTGGCGCGAATAAAAGGTCGTTCAAATTTAACAGTTTGTTAGAACGAGGTAGCATTTCGCGCGCATAAATCAATCCGCTTGCCTGTACGCGAACTTTCGTATTGTACGAGCAAAACATCGTAGGTGGAGGGAAAAATCGGCGAGAATCGCTGACGAACTTACTTGCTGTACGCTGCTCGCAAAAGTGCCAAAAGCCAGCGAGACGCCAACAAATATAGTTCGCGGACCGCTTGCGTACCGTTCGCGAATAGTAACGCGGATCCAGCATCAGGGTTGAGTTTGTCAGTGGACAAGTAGATCAAGAATGACAGCTCGTGTCTCGTCCCGTAAGTCTACGGTAGAATGGAAGATGTTCTTGTCGCGGAGGGCAAGATGGAATTTCGGAGCGACCACGTCGGGGGAAAATGGTTTCTTGTCGCGCAGCTGAGCGGTCGCGTTGCCATATTCGTCGGGGATCTTTAATGGGGCAGTTTTAGTGCGGAAATAAATAACCGATAATGAAGCAGGTAAAAACGGAACTAACGATTTTCAGGCCGAATTAGGCAGCGAGCCACGGATGCCTCCGGCGGAGTCATCCAAATCGATTGAGAGAGCTAACTGGTAATCAACAGCCTGAAATAAATGATTAACGATGAAACGAGAAGAACGACTGCCACGGCTAATTCAATTCCTGCAAACAAGTTTGTTGCCTTTTAATTGCTTCTACGTTAACAATTCTATGTAATAATTGAGATCGAGAGAGAGAGAGAGCGAATTGAAAATATGTATAGGTCACAGCAGCTCCATTGCATCGCAGATCGCAGAATTATCTACGACGTTTTAATAGACCATGAAATTTTCACGTGATCGTTAATTACGAATATTTAACCCTTCATAGGTAAACTGGGTCGTTCGTATTTCTGTGAATATAATTTAAGAATATCATTTCGTATTACGTGCATTCTGTGCATCTTTTTTTTCTTTTACCTATCGATGTCTGCTATATTCATCCAACACTTCCTAAGTTAGATGCTCGACGATATCTCCTTTCAATGGGCTCTTTCAATGAAAATAAAAATTTAGCGGAAAGAATGTTTAAGGGTGAAATTACGCTTGACTCGTGAAGTTCTCCAGTTTCCAATTGCTGAAGTTCCACGAATTTGCGGTTCCGAGTCATCGAGGGCTAATTCGAAAGGAGCATCGAGACGCTACGAAAATGGACGCGGTTTCGCCAACGTAGAAACGAATTGTCCCTCGTTTCATGTTATCGCAGGCCCGTCTACTCGGCTGACCGAGCAGCGCTCGTATATCAACGTAGCTTTTGTTACGGCGACGTGCCTTTGTTTTCGCCTTGTTCTCGCGTCTCGTTCCAGTGGTGCGAACGTGGACGGGTTCTTGGTTCGGCACTCGGCAGCCTGTAACAGGCCCGGGCAACACACAGGGGTTTCGCTGAACTTGCTTTAACCCACTTTCGCACTGACACAGAAATAGATAACCGAGACGTGTCGGGGAATTCTTTCCACGTACCGACGATTGTGTCAGCTGTGCAGGGAACCACCGTTCCTCATTCTGATTGGTAGTTTATTAACCAAATTTAGGGGAAACGCCGACTCGCGGTAGAAACTGAAGATATCAACCCTTTGCAGCTTGAGCCACGTTTACGCCACATTTTGCGTGGTTCGCATTCTGTTTCTTGACGGATTCGATCGAATTTTTCATAGATTGCGCAAACAAATTTTTTTTTGTTAATTGCTGACGATGGAAATAGATTTCTTGGAAAAACTTCTCGGAAATGAACTGCGATAGAACTCCTACAATGTGACGTGCTAGGAATTTTCGCAGTGTTGGACTATCAAATATGTCGGATTATTGGACTGTATCTGTGAGACACGAGAGCGAGGGAAAGTAATTCAAGAAACAGCTACGTAAAATAAACATGTAATTTCCTTAACTACTAGAATCGCGAGATCAGTGAAAATAGTTGCAATCAGATTTTTCGCTTTCGCAATTACCCAAGAAACACGCAAGCGTTTTTGATAAAATTAATAAGACAGAAATTCGATCACATTGCTTCAATTCCAATTAAACGTTTACACGTTAAAGCGTTCATTTACTTCCATCATCTAAATATCGGCTATATCGAATATCAGAGTTCTGCGATGCATTGTCAAATTCAGTCGAATTTAAAGCAACAAAAATTAGTGCGATTAAAGCATTCAGGTGTAAAATACGAATGAAAATGACGTTGGGTCGCGTTTTTCTGTTTCAGAATGCATTGAAGAGCCGGCCGATTGAGGAGATTCGAGATGTCCGCCGTAACCAGCCCGTATGGCCCCAGTAAGACACTCCCTTTTGCTAATGTATCACCGCACAGCAACCCCTCGTTACGATACTTTAGCGAGGAAACGTAGCCAGCCTTGCAATTGCGTCATGCGCCGTCCCGTTTGATCGAATCGTAATAGCCGCGCTCGGCTCCTTCAACGATTCCAAGAACGTTCAATTAACGTTCGTACGGACCGGTTGAATTCTAATTAATGTTAAAAATTCATTCGCGACAAGCGGGCAGAACGGCCTTCGCGTTGCGCTGCAACATACTTCGCGTCCTCCAGTTAAACATCGCTCGATTCGAGATTCGCAAGTAACATTCGTCATTAACGAATTGGTCCTTTGAATTCCATCCTTTGTATCTGTTCGATCGGAAAAATATTCAATCCTCTACTGGATTAAAGAGAGATGTAAAATAAAACATCGTGAATTCGATTAATAAGGGCGATTAGGAAGAATCGAAGGAAACGAAATATATATATATATATATATAGAGAGAGTATTGGATAACAGTTAGATTCGTCGCGCTGCAGCACACCTGTGTCCAGTTAGAGATCGCTCGATTCGCGATTTGTAAATAACTTTTGGCCCTTCGAACTCCATCCTGTTGGATGAGCCTCGACCGATCGTGGCAACGGGGTCTGGATTCGCCCTAAAGCAAATCGATTCCCCCAGTCGTGTCTGTCTCGGATCACGGAAAATCGAATCATCTACTGGACAAAGAGTGGGTCCCTTTATCACGAAAAAATTCCATTTTCACTGGATCAGAAGTAAATCTCTCTGATCACCAAAAATCTGGTCTTCCATTAGATCTGAAGTAGATCTCCGATTATAAAAAAGTTCGATCTTCCACTGGACCAAAATGAAAAAGTAATTTATGACAAATAGAAGCTGCAATAACAAGGACGATTAAAAAGAATGAAAGAAACGAAAGATCGATTGTGAGCTAAGATTCCTCGCTTTTCCGGGTCTGTGGGCCCAGTATTCACCCCTCTATCAGTATCTGATGCTCCGGTTGCTTTCCTATCAGCGGAGAGTCGAGTGTGAGCTAAGATTCCTCGCTTTTCCCGGGTCGAAGGACCCGGAGTCCGCCCCTGCGTCGGTGTCTGATGCCCCGGTTCCTTTCTCACCAGCGGAGATGCTTTCCGACTCGGTGTACAACTACGCGACGACCCGGCGGGGGACCGCCGATCAGGACAGCGACTCCCAGTACGAGGGCCAGGCCCAGCTGCAGATCACGAGCATCCAAAAGCCGCGTAACAAGCGCAAGAACTTCAAGCCGATAAGCAGCCGGATGGTGGAAGTGTCCGATGAGTCTGAAAAGGAGGACGATGAGTTGGAAGCGTTGGAGGAGAGTTCCAGTGAGATATTGGAATACGAGAGGAAGACGATGCTGTTGCCAGCGGAGGATAGATCGAAGCAAAGGCTGAACAACAACGAGGTCAGCCCCATGGATCTGTCCGTTGCCACCAGGCCACCGTCTTCCGAGGCTGACGATGACAGTGGGGATTCACTTAGGCATAAGTTCATCCTGGAACAGCTCAGATCTCAGAAACTTTACTCCCCTGGTACCGAGGTGAGTTTCTACGTCTACGGTGTTTCTTGTTCAATACATACGCTGTTCTTCAAAATTTGGCTATTCACATTTTATGCGTATCGATGACAGGTCTTTCGTATCTACTCTACACTTAAGACACATTTTGGTAACGGGAAAACGTTAGCTGAGGCGAAAATGATACGAAGAACGCAGCAGGCTTAGAAGCGAAATTGACTTGATTCTGCTTTTCATTAATTAAGTACACGATTGATAGGAAATTCTCAAGAAACAAATGATTTTCACAAGTTCGTTCGTGAAGGTGACTAAATAACGGTAAATTTAGAAAACAGCGTTTCTAACGTTATTCTATTTTCTTATTTACGGAATTGATCAACTGTTCATATTTTTATAAACATAGCTAAAGAAATGGAACCTAAATGAAGGATTTGTTTCACTCATTAAACACGTGTGAACGAATATCTCGTTTTGAATATTTTTACATCTGAAAATTTCCCGTAATTCAACGAGCATACATGCGGTCTAGAAATATTTTTTATTCAATCAGCAATGTTCCGATTCTTTGCCCAAGGAAGGAGATAAAATGAAACGAAGAACAAGAGAAAGATAAACTAGGATGTAAAATATAAATTTAAACAACCTGAAATTAAGTAACCTTACATTAAATGTAACACAACCTGTTATGTGTGTTATTATCAGCGGTACTAATTAAGGGTTAAAAACTAATTACATGTAATATTCAGAGCGTGAGATAAATTTCTATTCAAGTGCTATTTCCTTAGCTGTATTATTAACCGTTTATATAGTGTGCGCGCAACAGAATCTTTCGTGTTTACTTTTACAACGCTTATCGGCGTGCAACGGGAAAATTTCGATGCAACGTCAAACGTTATGACGACTTCTAGTGGTGTCTAGCGTGCTTGGTGAAATCACACGTCGGTTAACACGCGCAAAATAACTCGATAGGAATTCATTCGCGTCATTTCATTCACGTGGCGTGTATCGATCGTCCACAGGCCAGGAGTCCGAACTCGGAATCGTCGGAGAAAAGTGGAAGCGGCGTTTTGGACACCGAATCAGGACGATTGGACGATACTCCGTTCGAGGATGATCGAGGGCAGGATGGTGACGGCGAGACCGAGTGCGAGGAGAGGAAACCCTTCGAAGGAATGAGGGAGTACGCTGAATCGACTATGCAGGAGTTGTTGGCGATCTACGGGCTGGCGGGAGGAGAATTGGCCAAGTCAGTGAGCAGACAGCTACCGCCGACCTTCCTGAACCCTCCGACTGGTCATCAGCCTCACGGTAGGTCTTCCTTCTGCTGATCTTACTCTTTTAACGTACAACGTCCAGTTTTCTAAGAACAAAAAAAAAAAAAAACCTACGCATCTGTTATAGATATGAGATACGTGCCTATATCAATTTCCCTAATATCAGTGTAGTGTTTGAATTTCCCGCAAGCCTGCGCATTATATTAGTACAATATACATCATACGCATTTCAATTTATCTCTACTATCGGCGTGCTATTTAAATTTCCCATAAACGCATAAACATCCGCGGCCTAACAAATGTCCTAATCGAATTACAACGGCAACTCCATCACAGGCCAAGCTCGTTATTTCCAAACGTCTCTCCGACCATGTACATTTATTTCTATCCAAGACTCACCTAGCGAGCAATTAGAAGTAAGCAGGTTAACAGTTGTTAACGACCGTCTTGCGAGAACAAACTAGAACTTGTCGTTCGCCGTACAAGCTTCAGCTAGAGGCTATTAACGCGTGGGCGGTGCTCGAAGCCGAAGAGAGAAAGAAAGAGAGAGAGAGAGAGAGAGAGAGAGAGAGAGAGAGAGAGAGAGGGAAGGGATAA
Organism: Bombus confusus; assembly: GCA_014737475.1. Classification (NCBI taxonomy): domain Eukaryota; kingdom Metazoa; phylum Arthropoda; class Insecta; order Hymenoptera; family Apidae; genus Bombus; species Bombus confusus. The sequence goes on from JACXIV010000115.1 coordinate 1,997,026, forward strand.
AACGGTTGGATCCTCGATTTTCAAGGATCCCACGAAATACCATCGGTTTGGAAGAGCATCGATGGTGGTCGCGTCAGGTTCCACGAATCGTTATTATTCGCGGCAGGACTTCGCACTCTTCGCTGAAGAGAAATTAAAGGCGCTCTCGGTGTTCGACGAAATCGTTAGTCGAGGCAACTGTCGCACGTTGGACGATTGGTTGGCATCGAATTCGGGGTTGGGCTACGAACAATTGACAACTGTAACTGGCTGGCATTCGTGATCGTACTTGGCGGAAAATCAATTTTATTCAAACGCACGGTATTCACGACCTCGGCTCTTTTAACGTCGCTTTATCGCCAGCCAGAGAAAAGAAAAAAACTCGGCGTTAACGTGAAATTAGCTTGGTCAGATTAATTCAACTATGGAGATTCATTGTTTCTGTTATCGTAGCCGGGCTTATCGATTATACGGCTGGTTATTCTCTCCGATAGATTCTTAAGTGAAACGAGGTTACCGCGAAACCACTCTGATCGATCGATCTGTCGAGAAAGAATCGACTGCTTTTGTTATTAAACCGACCTCCCGCGCTATTATGTAGAAACTGACGATATTAACGAATTGACCAATTGGAACTTGCCTCGTACGATTTTACGCCAAATGGGATAGCTCGTAGAATTTATTTGTACAATTTCGTTGTTCCATAATCGAACTTGGCGCAGTTCTTCTTCTTTGGCTCGCCACTTTGGGCATAATCTAAATAGCGCTTCTAATTCGAAATGACTCCATCTCGCTCTAATTGGCAATTTTTACCTTCCAAAGATTCTTCTTCTTATTCCGACAACTTTGAACCTGATCTAGATAATTCGAATTTTAAATAGATCTTATCTTACCAACTCGGCGCAGTTATGCAAGTGAACTCTTTTCTTTTCATTATTTATAGTCGTATCGACCGGTTGAATGGAGAAGTTGCAATTATACTTACTATATAATTTAGAGCATTTTAGATAATTTAATGGCTCTCGTAGTATCGACTTACGATCTTTTAAATTGTCCTTTATAATGGCTTCTATATTAAGTTCCCGTACATGCATAGGTAGAATATTTCTTGCGTCGAAGAACGAGATGTTCTATTCTTAATAAAACGCTGAATACAATTTATTGCTTCAATTGTTCGAGAGATGTTCCCTTCGTTCGAAAAGAACAACAAGTAAAACAGTCGCTGTGCTACGTCGCTCGTGTTCGTTATAATTGTATTCGACTTTCTCGACTCGAACGCTCCGATACCGAATGATCAAAGAATCGAAACGTTGGCCAAAGAAACCGTAGCAGACGCTGCAGATTCCCCGTTCGCAGAAAATTATTAGCAACGAGGGAAGCGAGGATCGGCGGCGGGCAGACTAGTTTTTAGATTAGACTGTACGTATGCACCAGAACAGAATGTGGCACTTACATATTGCCAGTGCATCGCATATGCGCGCACGTGAATATGCGATGGCTCTCGCAAGATGGCCGACTTATAACTCATAAAGTCGGTCGGACTGCGCGAACCGTTGACTGCCTCGCGATCGATGGATGCCTTTGAGATCAGCCAGCGTCATCGTTTCCCGTTGCCGCGCGTCTCGCGTGGGTTGACAGTCTCACGAATTCCTCGCGGTGTGTATTGTATGTACGCCTCGGCTTGACGCGCGAGCGAGCGAGTTGGAGCGCACGCGCGCGCGCCCTCGTCCACGCCGCAGACTAACGAGTCAATTTCGCTATTCTTCGTCCGGCTTTTGCCTCGAAGATACTAGCCGTCGAGTTTTTGAATTACCTTCTGCCAGAGCTGATTGATTCATAGCCGAAGTCCTTGCCAGATTAACGTCTTCCTGGCGAATTGAGTTTTCTTCATTCGCAAAGACGCAACTGGTTGCTGCGTCCTCTTTGTATCAATGAAACGCCATCGGCATTTTTCCTGGTTAGATGGAAAATTGAAAGGCGTATAAATGTAGAGAATGCAGGTAATACCAAAAAAAAAAAGATACGCGAAACGTGCGACGTGAAGTGCTGTTTATAACATCTCTACGATAGAAGAAATCTCCGCTTAGATTCTATTTCCGGAGCGATATCTTTCAAAGTCTAAATTTGCATAAACATCTGCAATCTATTATCCGATACTACGATGCAATATTCCATCTATACGCAATCTATTATCATTATGTAGTTACGAGTACAAAAGCTCGATAATTAGATTATTTATACGAATGCGTTGGTAATAGTTTTGTTAGAATGGTATAAATAATTAAATTTCGTTAGCTACTGCGTCTTCTTTCTACGAATGAAACACTACCAGTGTTTTCGTTGGTCAGTAGAATATGGATATTTTATACATTTTTCATTGCACTTTCTTGTACTTTTAAATCCCCTTCAAACGTATGAGTGTGTACAGTCTATTAATCACGAAATTTATTTTGGAGATGACACGAGAAGAGTGGGTTAAAAAGTGGCGTCGATTGTCGAATTCTAACACTTGGTGTAAAATTCTTCGGCTATGAGTCATCGTTTCAATCATAAACCTTCCATCATAATATTCATACATTATGTAAGTTAATCTTGCATCGATGTACATAGAAGGACTGTCCATTATTGGTCGATCGAGTATATCGTATATCGCGTCGATTGACTCTTTCTTTGTATCGTCCCATTGTCCCATCCGGTTTGAGAATAATCTTTCGTCGTATTCGATTAAATTCACGGTCCGTTGTACGACGCCATCCTGCCAATTACCAGAAAACTGACCGCGTGAAATCGAATGCGACATGCCTCGTAACTCGTCACCAGTGTGTTCCCTTCTCCTTCTCCTTTTCGTCAGGAATTGGGAATCTTTGCTGACACACATCTACTCTTATCCTTTCTTCTCGCCTGAGAATCTTCGAGAGTGTGGCAAATGGAAGCACTGTCACGCGTTATTTCTTCATCAAGAGCCGGTAACAAGATTAGAGATTGAGGATTAACCTCGAAGCAATAGAACCAACCTGTGAGCAGAAGAGGAGGAAAAGAAATTAATTTCTGTCGAGAAACTACGGTTGTCAGTCATCGTCCGAGGATATTCTCGGAAATTTGAATTTAAATAATTTTGCCAACGACCTGGAATCGTTGAATTCGTTAGATTCAAATACCGGATGTTGTTTCGAGTGGCAGTTAGCGATGATGATGAAACTCGGCTGGCACTACGGAGAGAGTAGATGAAACTAAAACGCGAAATTTCACATTTGGTAATTCGGCGATTACGCTTAACCTAATCGACATTTAGTTCAAAACTAATCCTTACCTCGCCGTTTTCTATCTCTGTAAGCGTCTCTTCTAACGAACGAAACGTGAAACCATGAGAACGACCACTTCTTATTTGAATTTGAGATTGAACACGTATTTTTACTATTGTCCTAAATAACTGTCATAGTGTTAATTATGTCGTTGATTCTTTTGTAAAGGCTAGACATACATCAAGTAGCATGAAAATCGGAAAATCCAGAGTACATTTGTATTTTTCATTCACTATCTGCCTCCATATCGAATATCATTTCGACCGGCCAATGAAAATACAGACTATTTTCTCGTCAATAATTTGATTAACGCGAAGAAGAATAGAAACTCGAAAGGATGTTTCAAGTCAAATAAATTACAGGTTCGCATCGGTAAAATGATCTTCGCGTTGTTTCAGTTAAGATAACTTGAACGATTCGAGTGAAATTTAAAGCGAGAACGAGCGTAACATCGAAGGCGCGATCCGACGAGGATCTCTTTGACTTTTCTTCATCTTCTTCGATGTTTCGTCTCCCACAAGTTTCGCCACCTACACACAGACACACGATGGAACAAAAGACTACCTCTTGCGTTGTATCTTAGGGATTGATACGGAAAAAATCGGGCATAATTTATCATGTAAAAGCGACTCGAACAGAAACCGCGTGTCGCCGCGGTGAATCGGCTTGCCGGTAGAGAGGCGAAGGAAAAAGGAACACCGTGGTTTCTTGTGCCTCTTCAGACGTCCATCTTTTCTATGAACCTTGACGTTCCCTCGAATACGCCGCGTATCCATTTCTTCCGTCAGGAATACATTAACCATTCACGTTAACCTAGAAAACGCGCGCGAGTTTACGTAATAATTCTAATAATTAGTTAGAGAAAAGATCCTTTGCTATCTTGGACGGAGAAAGAAAACGAAACGAGGAAAAAGGTTCCCTCTCTGAAAGAACCGTGACGAGTTGAATCGCGAGGCGAAGAACGATAAACTAAAAAAGAACACCAACTATTGATCGATCTATAGATCGTTGCAACCTAAATACTTTGAGACGTACGTATTGAATTATGACTATTCCACCCCTGAAGTTACATTATTTCTGTGCTTTAATTCAGACACGGAGGGTTGAGAATTATGGGGATGTGAATTACGGTGAGTTGATCAACTTGCGAAATAACTGCAAGATTATTTTATCACGTTTCATTGATTTCCTTCAAACGCTACAAAGCTTTTCCTGAATAGAAACCAAAAAGCTCGTCCACCCTGGCAGGGTTAACCTTGCCATTCTCCTCGCTTGCTTGCTTGTCGCGTCAAAACGCTTTCGGCGAGCTCTTCCTTTGTGATTTCAAGATGCTTTAAGAGCGCGCGAAGTACACGAGAAAGTAAGCGAGAAGTAATCAACTACCCAGAATCAAATACTCGAAAACTGGCCTGTACTTTAATAGTGTCTATCGAAATATAAAATTTATATCGGGTCACGTGGTCGAAAAGAGGATAGAATGGATGGTTCGTGCGTTTCAATAGCGAAATGAACGCGTTAAACCGGCATATTTATCGCGCTATTTATTTCGGGGGTGCGTGAGCGAACAACCAGCAACGGTTGAATCGTGTTAGAGGAGCGAAGCGGCCAGGGACGGGGTAATCCGGCGCGAAGAAAAGCAGAAAAGCCGCGTGTGCTGTTGCTGGTGCTAGTCTCAGGGCACAGTGGGGTGGAGGACAGCGATGCCTCCGTGAACCCATTAATCATTCCAGCCGGATAAAAGGCAGCAAGGATGAAAAGAGAAGACAGACAGTCAGACGAACGGCGAGCAAGGCATGCAGGCGGCCAAAGAGAAAGAGAGAGAAAGCTCTTCCTTTCGTTCCTTCTGTCGTTGTTTCGCTTCGATCGCCTTCTCTTCCTCCGCCACGGCCTCCGGAGGATCATTTTTTATTTTGCCTCTTTTCGAAATTCGTCGGACGCTTCTATTGTCGGGGCCCACGAGAGAAGAGAGAGACTCTCTCGGACGAGACTGAACACGAGGTCCGACCAGCGCTCATTTCGACGGGCAGAAGATTCATTAACTGATAACGCGATTCTTTCTTCGGTCGTCCTGTTGTTGAAAATGATATCCCGCCACGAGAACCGGCCTCGAGAAGGCTCTTAGACACCTGTTGGCACACAATGTACTTAGGAGATTTTTGTGTGCACCTTTTGGATCGCCGTTACTCGGGGAAATTCGTAGAAAGAATGAAGTGGAAAGTGATTCATCGACACGTAATACAGCATTCTATATCTTGAATTAGTCGAAATTGAGAGACGCGTTGGATCGGTGCGTTGGGCGATCGAATCGAGACTGGCGCTTGCCCAGTTTGGGAAGTTTCATTCGAGCTTGACAAAATTTGGAACTTGGATTTATTCCGTTTCTATAGTCCCCTATTTCTCGTAAAAACGTAAAGATTACTCTAATTACGATCAAAATACTTTCAATCAACGACTTTCACTGAGAACTTTCGATTACGATCTTTCGTTGCCAACGATCAGGTTAAGAACATCCATTAAGAACGAAACCCTCGCAGTTAAAAAAATATGTATAAAACACGACGAAACCCAGCAGATGCGTAAAGGAACGGGAGAAAACTCGAAATCAGCTGGCTCGCTTTTCAACGAGCGTTACGAATCGCTTCCGATTTAATTCGAGACTTTGGTGGGCCCTGGATCGGCGGCATTAAACGCAAGGGGGAGATCGTTCTGGTTACGAGCTTTTATGTCTCCACGTGTAGGCCACTTGAACACGTAGGTAGAGTACATACTCCGAGGAATAGCTCGATGTAGGTCTGCCACGAGATCGAAATCGGAGCTCCTTCTTCGTTAGGAGACAAAAGGGACCCTGGTCCGGATGACAGGAGGTGTCGAGAACCTTTGGGATCGGCGACCTGTTGAATCCCTTCGCTCGCTCTCTCTCTCTCTCTCTCTTTCTCTCTTATAACCTTCAACGAATTCTGCATTATTGTGAAAGAAGAAAAAACGAACAGGAGAAGAGGGACCGCGCGCTTCTCGAGAGGCCGAAATACGTTAACCCTTATCTACCGTTTCACAAAGAAGGATTTCGGAATAATCGCGAGACTGTGCCCCACGTGGCCCATTATTACCCCCACCAGAGTGGAATTTAATTCGTCTGCCATGCCAAACTCGAATTATCGCGAGGATAGTCAACGTTAGCGACGGTAGTTCGACTGTAGCTACTTGTCTGATTTTCTGCGAATTTTCCGGAGTACCATGGATGCCTGGAAGAGAGTGAAGAGTGTATTCTATAGTGTTTCGCGTCGTTTAAATTAAATTTAGAAACGACGAAATCACGTAGTGAAACATTCCACGCTTGCAAACTGAGAAGGTTATTAACTGATCGCAATATCTACTATGCATTTATGGCGAATTTAAAGGCGAAAAAATTTGCAGAATGCGCATAATGTGCACAGAGTAAGGCACCCGTACGGTATTTCGTAGGTGGAACAAATCTTCATTCGGGTGAACCAAATTTTTATTACCGTGTTCGTAATCATATAGAAATTTGTATAAATGTTCGCAGTGTGTTCGTTACATTCTTAAGGTCGGATAATGTGACTGAGTTTCTCAAGAGACATTTCTAACATGTTAATCGTTACGAAATACGCGCGTGGCCCGTGTTTAAAATCAACAAGAGAAGCGTTTCCATTATGCAAATTCATATTTTTTTTTACGAAATCTTAATAGGAATATTCCACTATCGTTCGAAATATAACATTATCCTGCTCTTATCTCTACGTATTTCTATTTATTTTCGCCTATACATATGTGTATACGTTCTTGCACTTTGAAATTTCTAAATGCATACAAATCCGCAATCTATCTATCCGCAGTCAGAATCTACATTCCGTCCATTTCAACTTTCCAATCGCCAACATATATAACGATTACTAATATGATCAAACAGATATTAATGCTCCAAAAGCTTGTTAGAAACAGCGAATAGTAAATCGATATATCGGCTTTGGTCGTGCAGCGATCAATCATTCTTCCAAACGACGGGAAACAGTGACAAGTGCGGTCTTAATGTGTTGGAATTTCAACGCGCGGTGAGTCGAAGGAAACCGGAGGAATTCACGGAGACGTCAACTGGAATCGCGGAACGTTTTATGGAAGCTTTTATGAAAGCCTTTACGAGCCACGTCCCGAACTAGGCCTGCTTCTGTTGAACACGTGAGGCCTTCCTTCTTGTATATACATTTGCATCTCCTGCTTTTCTTCGTTACGTGCTCGATAACATCCGCGATGTTTATGGAAAAATCGAAACGTTGCCAACGTGGAGCGGAGGAGCGCGTGTGTGATTCGTCTTCTGGTCGAGTCTATTGGCGATGTCCGCTTCCGGGTCAATTGAATCTTCCTTTTTTTGTTCGTCAATTAAGTTCTGAGTCAGAGATTAACGGAGAAAGAGGTCTTATTGAGAATGGTACAGCCATTTCTAGTCGAATTGTTTTTCTGCGCGTGCTTCTCGTGAGAATTCTTGGTTTCGTGGAATCACAGCAGGATTCGGTGGATCTCAAGCTCTTCGCGGTGTAATAAAACGACGATGAAGCGGCGGTTTCAGAATGAACGATTTCTTTATCGTCACGATTTCCTGCATTTCTGGCGTAATGAAATTTAACTCTTTGACGGTGTAATAAAACGACGAAGAATTGAGAATGGACGATTCAGAAAATAATTCTTTCTTTATCGTCAAGGTTTCTCGTATCCCCGGGCTGTCCTGCGCAATAATTTATTAACTAATAATATCAGCGAATCGATGAAGTTGCGAAATTCTCTTTAATAATTCTACGATAATTTACAATAATTTGCAAAACTTCGCTTACAAAATGACGTAGGAAATTTCATTCGTTTTACTGCCAAATTTCTTCGCACTAACAATTCGTCATTTCTGACTTGTAAAATTTCATTAACAATATCGGTCCAATTTCGCAATATCGTATAGGTATTACGTACGAAAAATACATACTTTCAGCCGTTTACGCGAAATAAATATTAAATAATCGTTCCACGTGTGACGAAATCCAAAATACGAATAGCACGATACTTGGACGTTTCACTCGAGTCGTTCTCGTTCTACCGCGAGAGAATTAATCGGTGATTAACCAAGCATGCAGTTGGTTTTATCTCCAGATCGTGGAAAATCGAGCAACTGTTCGATTCTCTTACTCTCTCGGCGATTTGAATTTTTGCACGAGTATTCCGAGCGAACGAACAAAAGACGAAAGACGTAGAATTACCGTCAATTGTCCGACTTTTTGTCAAATTAACAACTTTCCATAAAACGAGGGGAAAAAGCGACGGCCTCTCTCCCGTTCGTCCTCTTTTTCTCTAGCGAAATTAACACGATCATCGAGGTCAATGGGCGTTGAACGATGAAAGATGAAAACGAATATCAGACCGTGCCCGGAGTTTTTCACTCTCCACGATTCCCGCCTCTCCCGTTTTTCTCGTCTTTTTTTCTACTCCACCCGGCATCTTGTTTATTTTGCCCGTCATGTCAGTCCGCTGACACTCGGACATTCGTTTAAATTTAGAATTCAATGGGATCCTTTTTACCGGGGCGCACTTTGGTGCCATAACGGATTCCCTGGTTCCAGCACGGGGGAGATTATTTGTTTAATTCCGGTCCAGCGTCGATCACTCCTCCGTGTCTTCCTCTTCCTCCGACCTCACTCGAAACGCGATGTAAATATTTTTATTGCTTCTCCAGCGAATATTCTCTTCTTACGCGCTCGCTGTACATATCGTTACATTCGTTTTGGGATTTTCAATAAAACACGATAACAATAAGGATATATGGTTGCATTTAGCAAAACTACATTGACATTGGAACTCTCTGTAAATAATAATCGATGTATCTGGAACCAAAGACATTTTTCTGCTATCCGGAATAAATCGAGTTTGTATTACGTGTTGTACGTATTTTCTGTTTGATATATGTATACTACAGACCATATATATATACGTTCTTAATGAACGTCATCTTTCAGGTTGTAGATTATCGATTATAGAGAAAACAATTTGTGACGCCTGCGTTTCTTTGCCTTCGATTTATTTCTATAGTTTGCTCAGCAATTAATTTCTATAGCTTCTAAGCGATAGCAAGTTATATCGATTATCTACGACATAATTCTGATTTGTATAATTCGCTTAGCAGTTAGTTTTTCTACACCCTAAATGATACTTTTATACAACTTATATCTATTCGTAGCAACTAAATGATCTTCTCATACTACTTACGACGTGATTTTTCCTGATACAAGTAACCATCTCTGTGCTCAGTTAAAAAATCCCAAAACTTTCGTTCCGGTTCTAAGCGTCTCGATCGAAGAAGGTCGAAATATTGCAAGAAGATTTCTCCGCGAGATCAGGTAACTTGCATATAAAGCTTTCTTGGCTTTTTCCTCGACTCGTTCGCTATTTTCGCTCGATCCCCGGTTTACATGGCTCGTGGCGATCTTTCTCCGCATTTTGCCCAGATCTTATCCGACACAACTCCACCCCGTCTTTTGTATACGATCGCGTTTCCACGTTCTTCGGACGCATGCGAACTCCCGCGTAAATCAGTGAAGCGCGGCGGACAGGTTCTCCCAGATCCTCGATAGATCGGCTCGAGATAGAGAGTTGCTTGATTTTCGCGTGAAACGCGTTCCACGGCTGAGCTTAGACACCTCTCTCGATCCTTATCTGCTTGCTCGACGCGAGTACACCGCCGATCGATCGTCGATGATTACGTTATCAAGGATTCGACGAAACGAGACGATAAAAATCGTTGCAGCCGTGATTTACGATCAGAAAGCAGAAGAGTGTAGCGAAACACGAGTATATCCGCACGAGGGTACAGATTCTTTTGTTCGTTTATCATTTTCATTCATTTATTTGTTCGTGAGAAGGAAACCATTAGTAAAATGCACGAAGCATGCAGTTATTCGCGAAGGTATCTGAACACTTGTGTCGAAGTGGATCTTGTTTCTCGAATTTCGATCTGTCTCTGCTTTTCTTCATTCGCGTAAAAGATCGACTAGAAAGGAAACCGGTATTCGTAAAGATAAAGCGGTCTCGCGTGTCACGATCAATAAGGTGCAAAGAGGCGGCTATAAAATTCACGCTTTGCGCTCCTCGGCGGGAAAGGGAACCGACATTAAGGAAATAAAGAAATTAAACGATCGTCAACAGTCAGAAAATCAACGTGTTTCCTGTGTTTCCGTATTCTTACACCTTTTTTTTTTATTAAATATACGCTCGTTGTAATCGAGCCTGGGGCGTAATAGTTTCTAATAATTTAACCGACCATTTCTGTCCTCCATACAAAAATGTCAAAATGTCACGTCCTTCCGATTCCAATTTATTTGCTGCGTAGCTCGTTTAGCGATTAATTTTCCTAGCCTCTAAACGGTACCTTCACGCAATTTTGGATCGCGAATTCTCATAGTAACATCCGCAGCCCGGCAACAGAAATCGGATGCTTGGTAAACACGTTGAAATGGAAAAAGCAGCGAAAGAGAATAATAAGATGTTGCCATTGTTCGCGACATTTCTGGCGGAGGGAGAGCGCGAGCCTCGTTATCCCATGGGCGAAACGTGTCGGGTCAACGGGCTTCATAAACGATAGAAAAGACGATCGTGTCCATTAGCGTTTCCACGGAGGGCCGGCGCGGAGGGTCGATTAATTTTTCAAACAATCCCACTGGCTGGACTCATCGATTCGTGGCCCGAGATAGGGAGACCTGAACACGTCTCGCGTTAGAGAAAGAGAGAGAACGAGAGGGCCCATTAGGCCCCGCGGCGCGGAGGCCCCTGCTGCCCCTTGTCAGTCTCCGAAAACCAGAAAGTCAGCTTGTCAAATTAATCACGGATGACCAATCCATCAGCAGGCATTCCTAGCCGAGGAGAATCTTTGCTTGGCTCTCTCTTTCTCTCTTTCTCTCTGCGTTTTCTGCCCGGCAGACCGATCCTCGTTCCGGACGAGGACAACGACAGCACCAGGATTTCGACGTAGTTTCTGCCCCCTTTTTTCGAGGAAACGTTATGGTATGCGTGTGTACCAGGCAACCTGACGCTTCTTCTGCGGCCGCCTTCTTCATATCTTTCTCTCTTTCGCTCGGTGTCTTCTGCTCTTTGATAGATAATGTTAATGCAGGGGAAGAGGACACAGCGCGCGACCACGATGCTTCTGGATGAGTAATGTTAACCCTTCTGCGTTGTCGGACCCGGATCAGGGGAAGTGTTTGCGCAGCCTCTAGGCCAGGGCAGAAAGGTTGTCGAGCTTTTTCTGACGGTGGTCTCTCGACGGATATCGGCGATTATTGAAATTATCGTGGATCGTTGGTTTTTAGTCGGTTGGCTCGATTAACGTGTGACGAAACGATTGATGTTGTGAAGCCAGCAACTTGGTTCGTTTCTGCTTTTTACTGCGTGAACGTCTTTCGTGTTGGGCTAATTTTAGTACTCATTTAGAGAACAACCTCGTCGTTCGATTACAGTGGAAGGTTTATTCGAACATCATTTATCAGAAATATTAATCGACGCTCGATTGGACTGGACTGTTTTCGATTGGATTCGTTTGTCTCAACATGAAGTTTTATCGCGTGATAAAATAATTGCTAGTGAGACAATTTCGTAAACTTGTATTAGATGAACTGTCTGCTTGCCGTGAGTTCAAATGCACCATAAATATTACAAAAATCTTGGGGAAAAAAGGATACTCGGTAGACCATTGAATGTTTTTATTTTCTAACTATTTTAACATAAATCCGCTATTTTCTATCCTTAATATCTGTGTCTTCCAACGTAAAATACGTAGTAAGATTTATTTATCGGAGATTCGGCTACGATTGCTCCACAAGTAAAACTTGAAAACTATAAAAATTTGTCAATAAATCTGTGTCTCCTTAACATTTATAGCCAACGGTGTAAATGAACTTGTGTCGTATGCACAATCGGATTCTAAGAAGATCGAAATAATCTCCGAGCTCCAATTCTCTTCTTCTCTTCCTTCGAACACGATAGAACGAGCGTTTGTAGCGTTGTATATTTTCTCAAACTGCCGTGCAAAGTCATTCAGACGATAAAATTTTCGTGTCTGTTTGTTGACGCGGCCGGTAATTACGAATCACTCTGGATCGAAGCGGCCCGTTTCTCCGGCAAAATTCGCCTCCACCAGACAGAAAGAGGAAATAAGAACGCAGACGTGTCGCCCCTTTCGTAGGAGTGCGTGTTAGACTCGAAAACACATGGCCAGTGTTGGGTACAGTCCTGGTGAAAAGGCCTGTCGGACGATCGATGATCGACGTGCATTACCCACGGAACGATCGATCGGGCGAGGATTTCTTCGTGCATTCCGTGAGAACGGTCACAATGACACGCGTGACACGCTTTTTTACTTGGCGATTGCACAAAATTTCGCCAGGCATTTGCCAACTATTTATTACAGGCAATTGGCAAATTAGCGGTCACGCGCCACGGTTTTAGAATCGAACGGAAACAATGGGATCACCGATTATATTTAAATCGGCCGCCTCCTCCCGATCCTTTCTATATCATTTTCTAGAGCCCGCTAGAATTAGCACGATCATTCCGAATAAGGTTAACGCGGCTCTCTGGCCCTTCGTTTTTCTGTGTCGACTAATCCTTCACTTTCATCATGCGACCGCGTGGGCGTTCATTTTTACAAGTCGACAGACCGTTGAGGTGTTTTCAAAAATTTCGCTATAAAGTAGCGTTCGATTAACCCTTTGTGATCAGAATTATGTTTATCGTTTCATTTCAATTGTTTCGTATTTAATAACCTACCTTCGAAACTTGGTTACAGTTTCTGTGAAGTTCTTTGCACTTTCATAGTCAGAGGAGTTTTAAATTGGTGTCGTATTGGTATTGATAATTTCTTTACCACGTTGGTAACAATCACGTGTTCTGGGATAACGAGGCTTTGAACGATCTATGCTTAGGTATATAACACCCTTATTTTTACTTAATTTACGTACACACCTGTATATTATACGTATTCGTTGACTTATCAAATATAATTTCGTTTCGTAATATTATCATGTACTGTCTCGTCGTTTATCATTGAAATTTCCTTTCTGTTGCGAAGACAAATTGTCTTTTGTGCATTTCAGATTTATTTACGTATAGAAGAACGTGTTTTATGCGTTAAAATTAAGAAGCATCGCATGAAATGGAAAGTATACTTCGACATAGAGCCTCAAGGAATTAAAAGGCGATTAAGCATGGAAAATTCGTTGATCGATGGGAAACTTCGCGTAATCTTAGTTGCACGTGTTCAAACAAAGGGTGAAGGGCCATGCAAAGTCGCATGGCTCTCTTATTGGATCCCGATACGCCGGATGATGCAGGGTACAGAAAAGACCCGCGAAAACCAGTTTGTCGAACCTAATACGGTGACTGTGGCTTCGACGATCTTAATGAACTTCTCTCTTTCCGATGCCCACCTAATCTTCACCTCAAAAACAATCACCGCTTTTCGGCGAATCCGCGATTCGATAGCCAATTTGCATGATAGAGAGGAATACATGGAAAGAGGCTACGCATCGAAATCCTCTTTCGATTTCGTATATAAGAATACCGTATGACGCGTCTCGTGCTAGAAATAATTTATTCCCAAGCGTCTTCAATTTAAAATTTCCGTATTGGACTCCCTTTAATTTGCAAGAGAAAAAAGAAATTACCCGACGCGTCTCCTGTTGGCTTTAAAGTAATTTATTCCGAGATATCTTGAACGTTAAATTTCCAAATATCCTATGCTTGAATATCGAGGAAGACTACTTAAAAAAGAAGAATTCCTACTTTTTTCAATTTCCAATAAAAGGACATCTAATGACGTGTCCGCCACTGGCTCTGAGATAAAAGGAATTATCCTCGAATGTCTTGAATTTTAAACTTGGAAAGTTTGCAAATCTGGAACTCGGATGTTTCCAAAAGTCAACACTTGTCCGCCGGAGTGAACGATGTGCAAATAAGGCAGAGCAGGGGATGGCGATGGATAGTAGTTTATGAAAACGTTTTCGCGAGGAATCCTCGGTGTATCGGTGAGCCGAATACAGAGTGGAACGGCATTAAAGCTAGTCTAATCTTAATATTCAAATTCTGCGGCGAAACCTCGCCGGTTCGACGGGGGTGGGATGGCGGAATGGGGTGCAGGGACGTGGAAGGGGGATGGTAAAAGTGAGCCGAGCCAGCGGAGGCCGCGCATAACCGATTCTCGAACTCATAAATTTTAAATTATGTCAAGCAAAAAGAAAGGACGCGCGGATGGGACCCGACCTCGGATAAAATAAGAGTAGAACGAGAGAAGAGCCCCCTCCCTCCCATGATGCTCTAGAAAAAAGCAGAAAAGCCTCGACAGGCCCCGAAGAACCCAAATCAGGGCCCTGAGGATTATTAAGCAGGCCAGATTTTCGTGAAACAATATTTTGATAACCACGTTCTATAATATAGTCGTATTTCATAGAATAATACCCCCCTACATCTTCAAATGCGACATTATTTTATAGAACAATACCCTTCTACATTAAAAAATATAAAATTATGTACACGTGGCTGTATTTCACGAAGCAGCCATGTGCAAATCGCGAGAGAAAACCGTAATAAAGTACATTTTTGTTGATTTTCTGATTTTAATATGGAAACAACGTGTCAGGTTCAAAGATGTAGATCTTTTAAAAGCAGCTTCTTCGATAAGTTGAAGTTTCATGTAATTATCAACACAGGCAATATTTTAATGCTCGTTGCTGCTGAATCGTTAATTATTGCTAATAATTAGATAGAAGATATTTATATACATTTGTATTTTTATGAAGATTAGAAAAATGGAATCCAGCTAAAAAATTATTTTACCAAGTATTCTAACGAGTACTATACACTGGATTGTATGTTTTCGCATAATTGCACGTTCAAATTTCCCAGGAATAAACGTCCGCAGCCTAGTCATAATAATTTGCGAGAAAGAATAACTTATCAGCAAAATCAAATTGATTTAGCCAGTAATCTCGTTGATTCCAACGTTTGCAACAACCATGCGCAAAATATAGTCGCATCACGATCCATTTACGGTTGAAATATCCCGGTCGTTTAAGTAACACCCTTATCTCGTCGGAGGAAAAAGTAGAAGAACGAGTCTCGCGCCTCGAACGTTCGGGTTTCTGCGTTTTAAATCCGTTTTAAGAGTGTCATATCGTGGTGGAAAGGGGAAGACGAGGACGGGAAGAGGGAGAAGGGAGACTTATTGCCCTGGCACGTTTTCCATACGCGAAACAGCTTTATGGGGGTCGCCACGAAATTTCGGGGCCCCCACCCATTACCGCGTCGCGAGGGGCCCCACCGAGTCGAATTTCCGGCATTAATTCGACATTATGCGATATTCAAATCGGGCCCGGTGGAATTTTTCGGTCTAACGAGCTCCTACCCCCTTTTTCCTTAACCCCCTTCTATCCACGCCCCCCGGCTGCATTTTGCCTGCGCAGAGTCACGGCCGTTCCTCTCATGTCGATGAAGAAACAGCAGATTACGTTATTCCGCGCTGTATCGCAGAATTCCTTCTCCAATAGCAAACGCTGCGTCAATTTTGACTCGCGAATATTTGTTGTTCGCTTTGTTCTTTGTTTCGCTCTACATTATATCTATGCGTTGCGAGTAATTTTCTTTTTTTAAGCAAATTTAGCTTTTATTTAAGGGTTGAAACTATTTTCAGTGAATTGTTCGTTCTATCGCTGTAACGTAGTGTACTTCGTTCTAATGGTTCGATGATGATTCGGCTAAATGATAATTAATCGTCAACTATTGCGTGGAAGATTCTTTGCCACATTCTTCGCTGATTTATAGTTATTTCATAAAAATGAACGTTCATTGTAAGCTTTGTGAACATTGGGTTTATCTCTATGAACGTCTTGCTGCAATATTTCATTCGCATTTGAGTTTTATTTCTTCGATCAATTTACGTGATTGTATCCTGTTTCCTGACAAAATTCCATGGATCTGTCATCTGTTGCTAAAAGACGTATCTTTGCGCCGGAAGGATCGTTCCCCTTTTCACGCGCGCCATATGAAAGTGCGCTCTTTTAACCATTAAACAACATCAAAATCAGAAAATCAACGAAATTGCGTTCATCGTATCTGTCTGCTGCAATCTTCGTATGCTAAAATCTCGGTATCCCGTACCTTTGCCCTATCTTGAACGTATATTTCTATTTTATTCTCTGTACAAGCTTCGCATAAGACAACTTTTCCTTGCCAAGATTCCCGTCACAATTCTTACTGTTGTCATCTTAACGAACAACAGAAGGGTCAAGTCTCGGTCAATAATTAACTGAAAATCGTTTACCTTCCAATTTAATGGCGCGTATCGAGCGACGACGACGAGAAACAGAGAGAGAGAGAGAGAGAGAGAGAGGGATAGAGAAAGAGTGGTCTCGAACGAGCGGGAGGACAGAGGCTGCGTTTTCTGGCACGGTTCGGCGCGGCTCCTCTTTGTTCATGGCCGTTTCATTTTTCGAGTACGGCGGATAATTAATCTTGGGTGGGCATAAAAGGGTTTTCGGGTTCGGTCGCGAGAAAAAATGAGCGCAGCTCTGGCTTCGACCGTAGCCAGTTGTTCGCTGCCCCTTTTTTCTCTCTCTCTTTCTCTCTCTCCTCCCTACGCTCCGTTCCGCGGTGTCTTTCCGTCTTTATATTTCTCTGTTGGCCCGTCTCTCCTCATCCCCTTTCCTCCCTTCTATCTCCGCCGCTGATCCCGGTGGACGTCGCCTCCCACACCGTCGCGTTTCGTGGGGCACCGCGGGATTCTAAACCGGCATATCCCTGTTGCCCCCCACTTTCCTCTTTCTCATCCCCTCGCATTCGTGCTCGTGTGTTGGCCGCGCTGCTGCTTGCTCGCCTTCCACCCGGGTGTTTTTTTCAGAATTTGAGTCAATAAAAAATCGCCTGGAACAAAGGAACGAACGGCCGCCAATTTCTCACAGGATAATGTCCGAGGCCCCATCGTGGCCCGGCGGAACGCTAATCACGGCCGGGCATCTTGACTTCTGTTAGGTGTTAAAAATGGGCCCCGCGGGGCCCTTCGGTCTTTATCTCGCCCCAGCTCCGCTTCTTCTACCCTCCTTTCCTTGCCTTCGCACGTCCTATCTGTTCTACCTCTCCACGAACATCCGTCTCTTTCTTCCTATCCGTTCTTTTTACAACCCCTCCGCCTGCACCGCCGCTCACGCATCTCGTCTCTCCCTCTTCGCCACGGTCAAATATTAAAATTTGGGAAACGTTACACCCGGCCCCCGACGAATCCTCGTTTTTCGCAAGCCGCTGCGAGGCCTACGCTTAAAAAATTACGCAGATGGCTCATTAATTCGAACGCGGCTCTCGCTCCCCGTGGCGATTTTTCTGCCAGGGAATCTCGCGAGATCGGCATCGCGCGAAACCGAGAACCCCGAGGTTCTAGTTTGCCTTTCGTGGTTCAGTCCCTTCAGCAGCACGAGGCTTCTAGGATTTGGCCGTCTTCTAATCTCTCAGCGCGATGTTTCTATGGGGTAAGTTAGGGTTATTCGAGTTAGCAGGATGTTTGAGTCGGCCTTGCTAATTTGCCTCGTAGATCTTGTAATTCGCCAAGTTTGGTTATCAACCATCGTTGGGCTATTTTTGAACAATTTTTTAATTTTCTACTTACATCTCGTCGACTTTCGTTTAACCCTGTTGCGATGCTCGATTTTTTCGTGTCACGATTCTACTTTCTCCCTTTTACCAAGCAACGGTTTCTTTAACGTTCCGAGGAAAACCTTGACGTACGCTTGAGATCGGAAATTCTGCGTATCAACAATTCTTTTACACTTGTCTCAAATTTAATAGACTAGCGAACAATTCAAGAAACACGTCTGGACCGACGAACGTAGTAAAATTAATCTCCTTCGTAGGAAGAGCAGTCCTAATATTTCAGCGTTGATGAATTTTTCCAACTCTTTTATTAAGAGCATCGAAATCCGAAGATGGAGCATGAAAAGAGAAAGAGATCGGTCGTCGTGAAAGCTGAAAAAGCGCGCGGTGAGGTTGGAACGCCTTAATGGACGGTTCATTTGTTAGGCGAAAGCCAAGGGGGATATAATCCAATAATTTCGCGGCTAGGAAAAATGAAAATCGATTCGAGGTGGCCAGGTACCGACACCTGTTGAGGGTTCAAGGTCGCGCGATAAAAGACTCGATCCATCAAAGAGTTGCACACGAGGCCCGCGAGGATCGCGATGGAAAAGTCGGCCTCGGACGAATCTCCCTCATAAATCGTCGATTCTCCATCGGCTCGTCATCGCCGACGACGATATATCGACCGAGGCGAATCGACTGCCGTCATTAAAGCCTCTCGCAGCCGGTTCTTCGGCCGTACCATACCCGCGTCTCGAAAACGTACAGCTGGGAGGCGTTCGAAACCCGAGAAAAACATCCACGATAAAAATGTATCTTCCTATTTTTCAATCTATCAAGCATTTTAGAGCGTCCTCTAGAAGCTGCGTTGAATCATTTTACGATTGATTTCCTGCAAAATATTAGGTCTGGCGAGAAACTAATAGGAAAAAGACGGAAGAATGGGACAGGGACTTTTAAGCATCAAAAATATCAAACAGCGAAAGTCTAAAATTTAAAAATAATATATTCTTCTATCTATTATATGCATACGATATGCTTATTGCTAAAGCACGGTATTTAAACAGAATTGAAGATGTACGTACAGCTACGACGTAGTAAATACACTTGGTGGAGTTAATTAAAATTACTTCGAAATTCAATGAGTCAATCAATTCCGTATTACCAGTTTCTTCCTCTTTTATCCAATTTTGGTAATTAAATGTACGCACATGTTCGTCAGTTTCTTGAACGTTTCCAAGATATTGATTGTCCCGTTAGACCATTGGTTAGTTGTGAGATTTCTTTAGATTTGACAAATCTCATACCCAACCGAAGGGAAATGTCGAAATACTTATTCTAATCACCACATTACCAAACCAAACCAAACCATACCAAAATTGAAAAATCGACGTAAGTAGACTCTTCGCATCTTGTCCCGTGGTGTCCACGTGGCGTAGAATCGTGTAACACTTAGAAGAATGAAATTCCCGATATGGTACCAATTCGATGATCGAAGACCATCCGTCGTTTCGCGTAAAAATCCCCGATCCTTGAATTCGGATCGTCATCGTTAAGATCTCCTGGCTGAATGACGTTTTATCGGATAGATAAAAATGTCTCAATCCGCGATTCTTCCAGCTGTTAGATTGCCAAGATACCGCGTGCCGTTTCGAACGCGACTGTTGCAAAGAGAAGAAGAAGGAAAAGGGAGGACACTCGGCCGATAAACAGGGTCGTGGAATTTTATGCGACGCATTCCAGGAACGCGTGAAATCCTCGCGTTTCGATGGCTCGCGCGAAAAACGATCGTTGTCCCTGCGGTAATATCGCAATTAGCGATAAGTCCGGCGCGATCTCTGTCGAGAGCCAGGCCACTCCGTTTTACGAGGAATCGCGTCGTTATTCGTGATTTAGGTATTTGAAACGCGCCAGGACGTCGGATTACGAGTGGCCGCGGCCTCTCGGCTTTCTTGTTTCCCATTAGAATCGAATTTCGTGCGTATCGTCGTGTAATGAAACACGCGAGCGTTTATAGTGTTCCTCGCGTTACGCATGCCTAACGTGCATACGTGGAAATCGCGACACGGATTTCGCGATCGGCCAACGTCGCGTCTCCACTTCCCACGGAGAGTCTTCGATTTACTGTTCACACGCTTTATTACGTCCGTTCGTTAACCCTTTCTCTGTTCTCTTGTACCGCTCGTATTTACTTCTCAACTTTCGTTCAATTCCTTACGCGGGACAGATAAGGAACACGTTAAAAATCATATTTCATATCGCGTTACTTCTACCTATATTTTTCGATTCGTTTGAAATTTTATTAAGGAAACCGTGATAGTCCTGCCGCGTTACGGTGTTAAGGAAGTTTCCAAGATGTTTCGTCCAGCGCGTATAATATGGTAATATAAACTTTCTATCGCGAGTCGTTGTATAAAAAAAAAAAAAAAAAAAAAAAGAAAAAAGCAGTCGTTAATTTCTCAAGAAATCTGCCTAGTCACGACTGCTGGTAGATCGACCGATAACTCGCGAATCTCTAAAATTTCACCATTTTCTCTCACGCTGCTATGCGAGAGTTTGCCCAGGAAAAAAAATACCCAAAGTCCCTTGCGAGGTACTCGACGAACCATCGTACCCGGAACGATTACTCAGATTTCTCAGCGAAAGGAGTGTCTCGTGTCTCGGTTTTCCATTTCCCGTTACGAAACGGAACGATGATCCCTTTCCACCCCTCCGGCGTGTCCCGTTCACGACCCCTTTCCGGAAGAGGAACTCACGACAGTGAGAAAAGAGAAGGAAAAAAAGAGGCTCAGCCCCAAAGAAGCCGGTAACCCCGGCGGGTCACCGGGTGAATACCGTTTTACCGACTATTAACTCACTTTTACCCTGTTTTCTTACCCCCTGCGCCCTAGAGAGCGCGACAGAGGCCGCGTAAAANTTCCCTCGTTTTTTTTTTTTTTTTTTTTTTTTTACCGGATTCTTTTCCGGGTTACTGGCGGACGTACGCGCGTGTTGCAGGTAGCTGCGGCTACCTGCGAACTCGTGGAGTGGATGAAGGGAAAAAAAAACGCGAGCTTTTGGAGGCCACGGTCGATTTAACCCCTGAGAAAAATCGCGCGACCCCAGACGTCGATCGGGGGTTAACCGATTTCTCTCCGGCGAATTCGGAAATCGGAGAGGAGCCAGCTTTCGTTTAAAGGCTTAAGTATCTCGTAAAAATGGATCCACACGATCCGGAAGATCTGTCGTGTTTTTCTTCTTTTTTTTTTTCTTTTTTTTTTTTCTTTGGGATGTTCGCGCAAGGGTGAGCGGGTCAGATGTCATCGTCATGGTTGTTCGTTGCGCGTTTCCTTCGGTTTGTTATTTGATTCGAGAAATTACGTTCTGGTAGCATGAAATTAATATCTTTACAGGCAATATCGTATACTTAATAAAAATACATACGGTCAATCGTAGAAGTATTCGTTGAATTGATTCGTTTGAACTGTTGAATTAAATAATTAATATTCTTCAACGATGTTTATCAGTAGTAGTATATACAGTAATAATTAAATCTTTGATCGATGTATTTTTTTATTAGAAAACGGTGATTCATTGTAAATGTAATCATTTATCAGTACGTCGTTCTTACTTCCAACTTCTACGTCATATTACAGACGAGTGGCCAGATACTTTTGAGTTGTAAGTATATATTTACCGTCTTGAAAATCGCCAACATCTATAAATCTTTAAGATGTAATCAAAATTGCAAATAATAGGTCGACGTGCAATCATGTTTCTTCCAAGTGTATATATAATGTTTCGATTTATAAATCTTCTTCTTAAGTCGTTAACTGCGTCAATTATTTTCTTGGACGTTTCGATTTCACCGCCACCCCCAACCCCCTTTGCCATTTTTCTCAGGCATTCTTTTTATTTTTCTTACGCTTGATTTTTATCAATCGGCTGGCCAAGACGATATGTGGAGCAAAGATGAAAGGGAGAACGTCGCGAAAGGAAAAGAAACACAGGATCCCCGCGGCGCAACCTCCTCTTCGGGTTGGACCTTAAAAATCGAGTCAATTTAAGGATCCGGCTCGGGATACAAGCATAACGCGAGCGTGCATGCGATTCTTCAGGAGTATCCCCTCGTAGAAATCCATTTACCGTTGAAACGTGTACGAAATCATTCCAAGTCGCTCCTTTTTTATCGCCTACAACCGCAACATACACCTTGTATATTTTTTTAAGGTTCAGATATCAATAAGAAAGAAAGCAATAAGAAGTTTTGTCTGTCTAATTTTTCAAAATTCCACGATTCTTAGCTACAGACGTTCCTTTGTCGTATATTTCAGCGTTTATATCGAAAAAAATATGCATTTGTAGAAAATTCAAGAATGTTGTGAAATGTGCACAGCATTCGCATAGTACGCAAAATTATATAAAATATTCAAAGTATAGCACTTGTTATGATATTTAGTGAGTCTAGAAATACCAATTTGCGTTTTGTATTAATACGTCATCTACATTTGCAAGCTTTCTAAAATTCAAGATTCATATTAAATCAATATTGACACTCTTAAGATTCTAATTAAAATTCTTAGTTTGAGCATGGAAATAAAATAAACATTCAATCTGGAATTATCTACGATCGAAGGTTAAATACCATGCTAACTTTATTCATAAATGTACAGCCGATGAAAAATTACTTTTCTCACCTTCCACCTTTGATTTTAAAAAGGAGGAATACTAAAATACCACTCCATTCAATTAAAAAAAGCCAGTCGATCCTTCGGAGCCCTAAAAATAATTCCAAAGTATTTTCCCACACGTCCGCGCCAGTCTCCTAAATTATCTCGGAGAATAGTCATTTTTCATCGACGTCGACGACGGAACCGCATATCCGTCTCGTTAAACGACTGTAGGATCGTCCCGTGGTAAAAATTGTAGAGAGGGAAAATCCTAGAAGCGATATAAAAGGAACGAAATAAGGGATGGTAGAAATGAGGCTTAAGGGGTTGCGTAATTTCGATAGACGTCATCGATTCGAGCAGAAGGGGGTCTCAGGGAATTTTAAAGCCCTTTTCAGAATTTTCGAATCTCCTTTTTTTTCGTTCTCTTCACCTGGCTCACTTTCTTCCTCGTTTCGCGGCCACCAGATCGACTGGCCAGGTCGAAAGCTGCAGGTAGAAATTTCCTAGTCTTAGTTTGATGTTCTCATGGATCCTCCTCGGTGCGAATAAACCCTGTTGGATCTACCTGAATCGCAGACTTCTCACCCGGGGGTATTAAACGCTGCCCTAACTCCTTCCATCGATTTAAACCCTCCTTGGGATGCGCTGCCTTCGTTTGTCTTCTCTTTGGGAAAGAACGAGCAGTCATTCAGCTGTCTTTGCCCAGGATTTCGATCGGCGACTATCTTATAAATAAGTGGGAATTTGTAAACAATTATTTCTCCAAGAAATTGAACAATTTCTGACCGGCAGGAGTGAAAGTGAATTTTTAAAAATGTGACCTGTAGGAAAAATAGTGGCAACATTTTTGTAATACTGTTCGTTCTTTTTCTTTGGTAGAATAAAAGAAGGAATAGGAATCTTTATATGATACAACATGAAAGTGTTCAGAAGGAAGAATTCTAACAATGGAAAACAACGAAAGAACGCTTTGAAAGAGAAATTCCATCAACAAAGTACAAAATAACGATGTTTCGAAAAATTCTAATAATTTCAGAAGTATGAAACAGTGCAAACGCACGGAAAAAAGATGTATAAATAAAAGATACATTTTAAAAGGTACTATAACTGTCGTTTAATTGCAATTTGAAAGTATGCGCAGGGGTATGAAAATTCGTAGCCGAGGGAATCAGCAGATGTACCTGCTTCCCGCAGTCGATTGCGGCTTTTTCACTATCGAGACGTCTCAATTTCACGACTCTCAGCCTCAACCGGCAAAAAACTTCCCCTCAGTCACTTTTTTACCTCCACGAAGTCGTCGCGTTTCTATTCGTTGATCCGTGTTCCGGCTTTCGACCAATCGATAGACTCGTTCCCCACCTTGCTTTCCAAAATCTTGGAAAACACAGGTCGCTCTGCCAGTCTCTTCGAGGTGTCACCGAAAGCAGGTCGAAGAGTCAATGCGATAGGTGAAAGAAGAACGTTCGGACCTCTACGGAAGATCTTATAGAATTTGTTAACCTTACTGCGTTCATTTGGATCATTCTCGATTTGTCGTGTTTGTCTACCGTTAACAAGTTTGTCAAGTTTGAGGAAAGTGTCGTCCATCGTACTTCTTTTCAATTTTATGCTCTTTTCTGAAACGACGTATTTAAAAAACAGAATGAGATTGGGACTTAAGAATAAGTGGACCGCAGCAGGGTTAATACACTAATGCAGATGCAGATTTATACTTATCAAAGTGACATTAACTAAAACGACGTTAACATCTAAGAGTGAAACTTTCTAATTTATACTTATCCTCGAAGAAGTTTTCAAAGTGACATCGACTGATCAATCAGTCAAATTTCTTAAAGAATCCTCTCATATTAATCATCTTAATCATAAGAGGCAATAATGATAAACAATGAACTATTAAAAACACTCTGCCAATCAACCCGCAATTAATAACAGCAAAGTGAATCGTTACTTTACCCAGTATTATGAAATTTAAGCTAATCGAATGATGCAAATTTTTGTTACAGGGAAGGTGAAAGTGAAAGAGGAAAAGGATGCATCGTCAATGGCGCCGGGAAGTCCTCCGACGCCTCCGCACACCCCGCAGAGCCCACCGCGACACAATCCACCCCCCAGCAATCTGTCTCAATCCTGTCAAACTTCGAATGCCAATTCACCAAACCTACAACAGCAACAGCAACAGCAGCAGCAACAAGAATCGAATCAACAACAACAACAACAACAGCATCAATCGCTTCACGCGATGGCTAACACACCCCTCAGCCAGATCTTGGTGCAGAATCCGGCAGTTGCTCAACTATTGCAACAGAATCCAGCGATTCTG
This sequence comes from Bombus confusus, assembly GCA_014737475.1. Lineage (NCBI taxonomy): Eukaryota > Metazoa > Arthropoda > Insecta > Hymenoptera > Apidae > Bombus > Bombus confusus. Next base: position 2,021,940 of record JACXIV010000115.1, read on the forward strand.
TCGCAGAATCCGCAACTGGCGCAGTTGTTGCAGCAAAATCTTCAAGTTCAGATCGGCAGCGTCCTTTTCCAGAACGTCAGGAGGGAGGAACCTGAAGAGTCGAGGGTGAGTCAGTCGAACAAATTAATTAGACGAGGGTCCCTTTCATCTCCCGCGGAGCGTTTCGCCGTGTCCCCTGCTCTCTCTCCGCCCTCACGACGGAAATGGATTGTTTCGTTTCCTTTTTCCTTCTTTTCCTTCGCGTCGTGCTCGTCGCCGCGGATACTTTCCGGGAGGAACGCGTTCACAGTGAGATTTTTTTGTAAATGAAATCTTCAAAATTTGTTTCTAAATGTAATGATAATTGGAGAAATTCCTCTTCAAATTTAGCATGTTTATTTGTTCTGAAAGACTGAACGTTCACGGTGGAAGTTTTCGTAAATGGGATCTTTAAAAATTTCTTTTTTAAATGCAACGAAAACTGGCAAAATTCCTTTCTAAATTTAGTACGTTTATTTCTTTTTCAAGAAACGCATTTACGATGGAATTTTCGGTAAATGTAATCTTTTAAACTTTTTCAGAACATTCTTCGAAGCTCAATGAAAAGTGGACAAATTATTTCTAAAATTTACTATATTCATCAAATTTTCGGGAAGAGCGTGTTCGTAGTAAAATTTTTTAATAAATCGAATCTTTCGAAATTATTTGTTAAATTCAGTGAAAAATGCTATACCTCACATATATATTAGTATATAGATTTTAGTATATCTAAATTTTGATATTACAGTTTTCATCAATAAAGTATTTCAAAATTTGGAGATGAAGTATCTAATGATTACAAAGATGAAAAAGAAATGAGGAAAATAGTAAAAATAAATTAGCCAAATAACGAAGAGCAATATTTTTTAAACATTCATTAAATTTCACGCAAATGACAAAGCGCTTTTCGTTTGCTCGACGCAGCACATTTAATTATAGATAGAAATAACGTGATGCATTAAAGATCAGGAAAATAATAGAACGAGCCGATTATTTTTATCGTTCTATGTATAATTTTATGAAGAAACAAGATAGTTTGGTGTAGTTATTCATACTTAACCCACTGTGAATCGAGCTTAACTCGTGACTCGAAGACGTAGATCGATTATAGTAGACCTCGTGGACACCGGGCCTGTTGATGATGACGTGACACCGGATTGTCAACATGCCGCGAGCATCTGCTACAGCGGTTGGATTTCGTTCAACTTGTTTCCACTTTAATGACCAACGCCAAGATCCATACACGCCGTGCCAATTATATGAAAATAATTATCTCAATTTATTGGTGACTGGCTCGCGCAATACCCGAGATAACTAATTCACCGTGAAATCTTGTTCGCGGTTTAAAAGCTTTCCTTAATTGACTCGACCCGTTGATTGCCGTTTCCCTTGTAAACCAAATCTGCCAACTAATTTATTCTCATTGCGATTTCTTCCATGTTTTTACAAATCCCAACAGGTTCCTTTCTTCTTCTTCTTCTTCTTTTTTTTTTTTTTTTTTTTTTTTTTTTTTTTTTTTTTTTTTTTTTTTACTTCAAATGAAATGAGGAAAAGATTCGTGCCGCGAAAAAGTTGGAGATGCAGATATCGAATTGCAGTTTATTTTCATTTCTATGTCCTTTTGTGTAGAAAATTTGCCACGATGCAATATAAATCTAGTTGGTCGCGGTTCGTTGTTCCGTGAAATTGAACTACATCCAAGAACATGTTACAGCGCGCTGCATTGATGATTCGATGATGTATGCAGAGTTGACTCTGCGCGAAATCGTTTCCATCGTTAGCTAGTTCTCGTTTCGTTTCTTCAACTACTTCGATGGCAATCGAATAGTTCTATAGAGAAATGAGTCGTATTTTAGCATCATATTTTAGATCTGGTTTAGAACTACAGTACCTGCTGTGCACAGGTTTGATGCCATCTGTCAAAATGTGTTCCTATTATGAATGAATACAAAGATACTTGATGTTGTGTTTAATCATTGTTATTTTATTCGAAGAAATGTTTAGTTCAAGAATTACTATGTTGTTTGACGAAGAAAATATTAATTAATTTGAGATAAGCAATATATTGTACGATCTTTTAGTCTCTCGATGACAAAAATATCTGCCATTCTGTTCTAAATTTATTTACCTTTTTGACATCCTTTTTTTTTGGCTCGCTCTAAAATTGTTCTATATTTGTTGGATATTTAACTCGATACGTAGTTGAAGACAATTTATTAAGATACTTTTAAAAAATTGACGAATCGGAGAAATTACGAGCAAATGGCCATGAACTAGTATTAGTAAGTCATTTGTTTCTTGAAACTCGTACATTAATCGTGTAGATATGTAATAAGACTGGAAAAACCATTAAAAGATAGAGTTGATCGGTTTACTTTCTGACAAACGAAATACGCGCTAGATAGAATATTTTAATTAAGAAGAGCAGCAGTAAATAGCCAACAATTTTTGCGCAGTACTGTATCTCCGTCGTTTTAAAATAACATTCTTCGAGCGGGTAAAACATCGTAGTCCGCCTAAAAATAATTGGAAAATATTATCGACGGGAAATAATAGAAGGTTCTAGCGACGATGGGCGGTGAATCATCGTGTCTCTTTGATGGCTCAATGATGACTCGTCGACGACTCGTAAAAGTCTGTGGCATTCCAGCGGGAAACGCGTAGCTACGCTAGAATAATTCAGGGGTTCCTGGAACCACGAACCAACCAATCATAATTTGTCCCTCGATATGCATTGCCGTAATCTCCGAGAGTCCCTGATTCTTGACCTTAATTCGTTCAGACGTGTTCCCATGAAATAATCGAGAGAACAATGATTCCTTTCCCCTCGGTTTGCACTGCGCACGCGTACAGAATCGCTTCGAGGGGCAGAAAAAAAGGACGAGCAATTCGATTTTATCCAACGATAAAAAGCCCGGTCACCGTAAAATTTGGACAGATTCTTCGCTTTATCTTATCGCGTGTAGGCTGCTAACAATCGCTTCGAAATTGAGTTCGCTTCGAAATCGCTTCGAAAAATGATGGACGACCGACCTGAACGGAAAGAAACTCGGTTTTAATGTGATTGCATTTTCACAATGACTAATAAAACGTCTGACGTAGGATTGTTCAAATCGCCACGCAAAAAAAGGAAAGAAAAAAACGCCGATGGTTCGGTTTGGGTGAGAAACATTACGTCAGGCGTCGGGGAATTAACTTTCTAAAAGAACAATTAACATTCTACGCCATCCTTCGACACACCCTACATTCGATATACAAGTTTCATACACGGGTTATTCCAGTAACTTGGAACAGCCTCGAGAGTATCACGAAGAATCTTCACGCATATAGTATCATATACTATTTACGAGTAAATAAAGATTCGCACCACACCTCGAATAGCCTAACAATAAGGAGCCTAGTATTTTGTCCTATGATAAAAATTGTACGAATAACGCAGATGATGTAGATAGAATTGTAGGGTTCGCTGCAATATTTAAACAAACACAACAAGAAGAGAATACTTGAAAATTATTACGTCACCCACTCTATTATCTACACCTCGTACGGATAAATATTTGTTGTAGTCTGATCATTACAGAATGCTACAAAGGGTACAAAGTTGAATCCAGTAGAGAGCCGCGAAGCTATAAATGAATATTTTACGTCACGATTTTACCGATTTTTCAAGGGAGGAATCGAAGAGTTACTAAAAGTTACTCGACGTATAATAGATAAAACAATTTTCAATTTCGGCCTTTTTATACAATTTATTCTCTTAACGAGCAATCCGCAGTTGTTCTGTATGTTTCTACAATCTTAAGAAATAGGAACGCGCGATAACAATAAATTGAACGATTTTACTAAAAAATTGAAAACGTGGAAAATCTAGCGATGCAAATTGCTACGTAGCTGATGACCAGGGACTCTAAATATAGAATGTAAACCGCTGGTGCAACCACCCCATTTAAACGATTCGCGAGAAAACCTCTGTTTATGGCGATGACTGTTCGAATGGAGGGAAATTCACGGGAAACGATGGGTCGGCTTTTGCATCGGTCTCGTTGTGTACCGGGCGGCGGTGTGCAAGTCGAGCTAAATATACATGTGTACGTGGCCAAAGAAGAGACACGAAATGGCCCGGGAGGCTCGGTGTATCGCCACGATGGAATCCCATACGGGGAGAATTGAAATTATTCCCCCGATTTTTGTCGTATCGTTTACATTATTTTCGCCTTTGAATATTAATGGGCATATGCTCTCCGGCGTTATGGCACAAGAAGTAACAACGGCGTATAATACTCGACTCTTAACGTTATTCTATTGTTTGCAAATCAGCTCTATTGTTTTCTCATATACCTCTATACTCTCCCGGTTCCCTCTTCGCCCTCCCCCCATGCGCTCCTCCTACCCTCCGTATTCTTCTCTCTCTTTTCTCTCTCCCTCTAACTCTGGAACGCTCTTCTTTTACCCTCTCCTCTTTCTCTTGCTCGATTCTTCGCTCATTCTTTTCGTGGCCGATCTTCTTCTTCCTCCTCTCGTGTCGTCGTTGTCGTCTTCTCAACCAACATGCAGATACATATACGTATACATACGTATACACGTAACCGTTGTATAGTATTTTCTATTTGTTTCTACGATCGTTGCTTCCTTCCTCTGACTCTCTTCCTCGTCCTCCTTTTCTTCTGTTGCCTTTCTTCCTTATACACCGAGTTTCGCATGGTACCTCCTGCGGGACTCCCTATGAAACCCCTATGGCGGGCTACTCTGCAATCGAAATCTGCTTTGTGGCGCACGTACTGACTTTCTGATGTCTGGAAAGGGGGCTGGTTCCTTTTCGCTGGTTTCTTTCCCCTTTGTGGCAGTCGCACGCTTCTTCCGGGCATCTTACATACATATGTTGTCCTCTCTTCTGAATATTCTTTTCAAACATTATCGCTGGCTATTAAAGGAAAGAAGCAACCGGGAGGGATACGCTTTATGACACGGATTAGCCGAGTGTCTCATACGACAAAAATTCTCATGCTATCCGTGATTCCGTCTACCAGTCAAATTCTGTCACGTTTGCGCGGCATTCTGGCGACGTGAATCACCCAAGGATAGAACGCAACTACTCGGTGGAATCTGCAGAAGGTCTCGAAACCTTAATTAATTATTCCCCGTTCTAGTCATTAAACTGTCCACGACGAACATATCAATCAAAATTGAAATACTCGTGTTCGCTTTCTGCGCTTCGATAAAACATCGGAAGTTTCGCGATATTAAAATTTACTTGCTTCTCTCCGAATTTGTTCATTTATTCATCGATTTTCTCTGTATAGAATTACTCAAAAGGAAAACAAAAAATAATTCGGATAAATATGCATCGTCTGTGAGTTTAAAACTCATCGAAAGATCTAGAATCGAATAAATGTTTTTTCCCAAGACAATGTAGAGCATCAATCGATTTTCCGTAGAAACGGTTGCGAAACATACCGTGCATCGCGTCATTCGCGATAAAGTATTCACTGTGTGCGCGTTGAAAAATCGTCAACAAGTTTAGAATCTTGGAATTTCCGTGCTCTTCCCTGAATTTGTCGACTTATCGATCGATTTCCCGTGAAAATGGCCGCGAAACATTCTTTGCTGCGCATTGCCATGCGATCCGCACAGCGATCCGTAATATTGGGCATCGAAGGTCGACGATAATTATGAGCATAGAATATAAATGGTGGATCGTTGGCCACGGGATCGGTGGAACGCGATTGTCGTGCACGTGAGCCGCGTTCTCTCCGCGGGAAAGCAGAAACAGAAAAGAAAATCGACCCCTTTGGCTGAAAATGGAAACGGGAGGAAAGGAAGACACGCAAGACAAACACGATGAACACACGATGTGGCAATCGCTTTATAAATTCAACGACGCCACGGATCGGCATCGCAGATACGGCTTCGGAAATCGTACAGGATTCGAATAATTTGCACCGCGATGGGGCTTCCGGACAACTGGCGTCCCTTTCGAGCATCGCACCGTCGTTATTCTGATTTTCTTCTCTTTCTTCGTTTCTCACACGTTCAAACTTTTTACAACGTAGTTCGAAAGAGACTTGACCAAACAGACGAACATAGATAGCATTTTAACTTTAACCTTTAAATCCTCTGACGATATTTTAGCGCTCTTCGAATTTGTTTGCCTCAATCTCACTCTCCATTCAACGAACAAAGAGACTTCATATCTCGAGAAAATCTTTATACGTACCAATGATAATTTTTTTACTTTGCTTCCAAACTTTGCGGATGTAACATGCGCGTGTGTTATTTGGAAATTTCTAGGATATACAACAAATACATAAAACGAAAATATACGCAACAAAGACAACGATAAAAGTGAGAAATGTTATAAAGGTTTGAATGTCATCATACGTAAGTTCAATTATTAATATCTATTTTCTATAAGTAGCTGAAATTTTACGTATTTATTATATCTGATATATGGAAATGTAGGAAAGTGTTAAAGGATTAGTCTGTATACTTGACAGAAGAATCGCGATAAATGGGAAAGAAAACATCGCTGATAAAATGAATTTGTTCATCGAAATCAGAAATCTTGATCGAGAAGGTGGTTTGAAATGCATTTTCCTGCAGTCGTTCTTGACACACATTTGCACATTGCATTTCGAAGGTTGACGACCCTATACCTCGTACTTGAAAGTTTTTGGGGAACCGGAAGCCGTTTCCGTTTCGCATAACGTCTCGAAGAGAGGATGTCGTAACGATAAAGGCGCAATTTCTGTCATCGCGAAAAATCGCCGACTAAAGGTTAATTCCTGGAATTTCTCACAGTACCTATCGTACACACGAAACCGTCTTTAATTGAAGATATTCTAGACAAATGAAAGTTCCGCTTCGAAGAAGAAGGGGAGACGAATGGTCCACACGGAACTCAATTTAGAGCAATTCAAAGATTTATCATATCGCACCAAAGTGTGCCGGTGTTATAAAAAGAAAAAAGATTCCTGTCGAAGAGCGTCCTTTATTTAGGGCAGGATGCCCTATCGTTTGACAGGCAAAATTTATCATTGCATTCTACGGCTATAATCGAAAGATGTTCATTGAAAATGATAGTAAAGTGCTAAATAATAAATGATCATTTACAATTTTGCTAAGAAATTATAATAAAAATACAAAATACAAAGAATTATTGCTTCCATTTCGATACTAATATCGCCTCGAGTTTCACTATTTTATGCGTGGATAACTATATATATTTACCAATATAATTATGACAGTCGGGTGTCATTACAGCGCTAATAAAATCTCAAAGTGTTCCGTATAACGCACATGATTTATGTCATGATATATTCATAAAACACTTTTACAAGTGTTCGAATGCTTTCATAACCTACCGTGCTTAGAACTTTCCCTCTTCGACTCGTATAATTCGGATAAGAAGTTTCTTAAACCGTAAACCAATTTCGTAAAATTATAACCAACACGAGTGTCCCTACTACATTAGTTTCTAAAAATAAGCTTGATCGTCTCGTAATATCCCTCGACGCGCGATCATAGTGGATCATTCGGATCGTTCTTTCCCTAACCTTGCCATTAGGCTACATCCTGTGAGAAATAAAAACTGCCCTCTTTACCTCAACCCTAGGACACCCTAGAGAACGACACGTAGAAAGTCGCAGCCTCCTCCTAGTTAGGGTAACCAGGTTTCCCAAAAGATCTCGTGCCCCGGATAATTTGGAGGCATTCAACTTTTTAACGACACGTGTCGCGGATTCATAGAGGCGCGCTCCGTCTCTCCCCCATTCGTGTTGCGTGGGCGACTCCCCCCTTTCGTCCCCATCGCGAGCACGGCCCTGAGCATGCTGGTGCATTGTACATCGTAATGTATTTTCTTTTAGGTACCGCCGACAATAGCGAGCCTGGCGGCGATGAAGGTGGAGGCAGCTGACCCGAAGGTTTCCGGTGAGTTACTATTTCCGCCTCCTTACGGAATTATCGGGATCGTAATTAGATTCAAATCGAGTCTCCGCCGTTCGACGACCCTGCGCCAACCGGCAAGCAGACAGGAAGGGAGGGATACAGAAAAAGAAAGGTGCAACGGGGAAAACAAAAGGAAAAGATATCGGTCGGTCGGCGACGCGGGGGTGGGCGGAGGGCAGGCAAGGGGTCGCGAGCGGTGCACGTTGAAATCGACAACGATCTGTGCTTGAAACCAGCCTATTTGTCCCATTCCTTTTTAATTATTCCAGAACCAGAAACCTGTTATCGCATCCAAGATGAAAGTCTTAATTCATTTACACTCGAATGTCCGCGTACTTATTTTAATCAGTCTGTTTGCTCTGTTTTTTTAATTGTTGCGATAAAAGCCTGTTGTCACGTTTTCCATGAAAGTGTTCGTTTATTTAAGCTCGGAAATCGCGTATTTGTTTGAATCAGTCCATTTGCTCTATTTATTTTCAATTGTCTCGATAAAAATCTCTTGTAACACCGAAGGTCATCCTCATTCGCTCGCAGTTTTATATCTCAATAAATCCTTTGAAAGGGTTTTGAAAGCTTCTATCACATTTACAATAGTACATTTGCATTTACTTCGTTAGAGGGATGAGTCAGACTCAACAGGTGGTCCATAATTTCGACACCGAATAATCAAGGAGTATCCGAGTCACTGATTTGAAGTTTCTTGTACAAAATTGGACAGTTCGTGACAATAACTACTCTCGTCAGATCTTTCAGCTTCATCGATAGTAACGTATTCTAGTAATTAGAAGCTAGACTTCAACATGATGGAATTGACATTACGAGATCGACAACTTTACCTCTTTGATCTAATTGCATACAATTACAGATACATTATTAACAAAATTTTCGCATTGAAATATATTGAACAGAAATTCCTTTGCTCTTCTGGACGAAGACAAACATGGACAAGGGTTGTTTTTGTCATGAGCTCTTCGATTATAGAAACCGTACCAGAAATTCGGAATCGCGATTTCGAAGATTTTAAAGCACACTGTGTTTTTCCGAAATCGTTCAAATCGTCTTGGACACAATGGTCCCGTATCCCTGGACCAATTATCAATTCCCACGGCCACGTGACCGGTCCGTGAATCTCTTCTGGAAACGAAGGACGCACACGCGTCTCGCCTTCTATTTATTCGATCGAATCGGTGCAGGCTCGTAAATCGTGTGCAACCTGACGAAACGAGTCGTGTCCCATGCTTTCAGCGTTTTGTGGCCTGGGGCTCTTCCCCCTTTATTGGAATATCCGCCCACAGCATTATGGGAATTATCAAGGAAATGGGATGAGCGCAAGTGGGTCCCACGAGGGGGCTGAAGGGGGTTTGCGTGGCCGCGGACGATCGGGAAAGAGAGGAAGACCGTGCGTGGAAACAGATTCATGCAGGTCCCCCATACACACCCACCACCCCAATATACTCCATTCAGAAAAATTATGTCACATATCGATGAAGAAACATCATTATAGCCATTGACAACAGGGATGATGAGGATCTTAGAAAGATTCTATCGATTCTTGACGAGGCCTTCTATCGCCCTTTTATCGTTAAAGATCTTCGTTAAACGATACGATAGATCCTGTCGTCGTTACTTGCGATTAGTGGGTAATTGTCTCAATTTGATTACTGATGATAGATAGAACGAGGATACCGCCGTCAGTTTTGTCGATTTTTAATCAGTATTTTAGATTTAGAGGAAGACGAATGGCGCGATGTATTGTCGCGATTACCTAGGATATATAGTTAGGTTATTCCTCGATGAATAAGAATGTTTCTAGAAGAAAGGTTACGTCAGATGTTGGAGCAAAGAGATTCCTAAACGAGCTGCATGCAACGAGACGAAAAAGTCCCTAGCAAAAGAGGTCCCAGTGACGTTCTAACGACACGAGTTAATTTTAGATCGGCCACGAAGCACCGCGATCGATTGGCTATAGAATCGAGAAGTCAGTGACTCGATGAGAATTTCATTAATTATAGGACATCGCGGGGATAGGATCGAGGCGTTACGTAATCCCGTCGATACTCGTTTATAAATACGCCAGCTTCGACGTCTGTCTACCTATTGCGTTGTGTCTCGTTGATTCCTTCGTTTTATTAGCAATGCGCGGATTCCTCGTCGCCTATTTCTCTTTCGCTTATGCTCACACGGTTCGATGTCTGCACTCGGGCGTCGAGTCGCGCGCTCGACGACGAGGTTTTCAGTTGAAAACGAAGAAACGAATCAGAACTGACAGCGGAAATTATGGTAATCGTTTGACAAAGGAGGGCCGAAGAAGGGGGTGGGAGAGAGAGAGAGAGAGAAAGAGAGGAGTGGGCGGCCTCGCTCGGTGTCTCTGTTATCCAGAGACACATTCCCACAATTTCGGATCGGCCAATCAACGTCTCTCGCGCTCCCGGACGATATTAAGCTCGTCGCGAGATCCGCGGTTCAAACCGAATAAAATAAAATTGTGCGTTGTTCGCTCGGGTTCGTCGTTGTGCTCGCCCCGCAACGAGAAAGGAAAAAAAAGGGGGAGAGGGAGAAAGAATATCAGTCGGTGGGACAGAGACGGTGCGACAGATGGCCAGAAGAGAAAGAAGGAAAGAGCGAGGGAGAGCGGCGGCGCAGAAGGAGAAAGAGGGAAAGAGAGAGAGAGGGCAGCAATCAAAGCTGATTAAGCCCACAACTGGGGAATCTGTGGGGCCAGTGTCTCACGCCAATCTCGCCCAATCAACCGGTTGGCCGGGGAGATTTAAAAAATAGAATGCCTACTGTCAATTGTCCCATAATTTAAATAAATCGAATAAATGGACAAAGTGGCCAATTAGAGTAGTTGCTGCTTGCTGCTTTAACGCATTATTCTCTCTTTCTCGCGGTGTCTTCGGCCCCTCTCCCCCTCCCCACCCCCTCCCCTCTTCTTGCCCCTCGTGTCACAATGTCTCATCGCTGGACCATCTTTCAGAGTCTCCTTCGAACGAGGGAAGTGCTTTCCTTCGCCCTCCTATCCATCTCGGTTCCTACTTCTCTGGGGACTCTCCGCGACCTCTCTTCACCACGTTGTTCCACGTCCACGTTACCCACCACCTTGCATTTACGCGCACTCTTCAGAGCGCCGTTTACGCCACAGATGACTTAACCATCGGCGAGCGTGTGCGCAGCGCGTCGATTCAGTCGCCACGATAGTTTACCGCTTCCGTCGTTTCCTCACCAACGACACACCTTCTCCAACAAACACCGTTTTTTGTTTCTTTTTTAATTTACCTCATAATACGATTATTTATGTCATCTTCTCGCGACGAATTTACTTATCGAAGTAAGTCATTCGTCTATGAACTGGTAACTCTGATATGCAATAGAATCAAGAAACGAGGAACCGCGATTCAAGGTACATCAAATTGTAATTTTCAGTGATCCAATGATGATCTTAAATGTCTAGTATGAAGAGAGTTCAGTTTCGTTCATTTCGGACAAATCGCTCGCAAACTAAAATTTCTTGAATACAGGCGACGAATCTGTGAAATTCTCATAACGATCGAGTAAAGAATCATTTTATAAATGCAAAGATACGTATTTAATATCACAACCAAATAAAGGGATAGTTTTGGTAACACGAGTATAATGGCTTATCATTTTTCCTGTTTATAGTGTTTATATATTTGTAGGAGCAATGAAGGTAAAAGCATTACAAATGCGATCGAAAGGTTTGCGAGATATCAAGTCGCTGTCAGTGTATGTAGTTTCGTTATCTTGATCTTTATCGTGTAGTGAACGATGACAAGATATTACGAGGGATTCGAAGGTCCCTCGCTCTGTAAGCAATTGTTCCACGTTTATATACGACTACCATTCCCTGGATGTACAAACGAAGCTTAATTGATTATCCGCGACCCGCTGGCCCTCGGCTCGCCAGCCTTCGATTACGGTCGCATCGAAATTTCAGCGAACACGCGTTACGTAGAATGCCACGGACGGGCTTTAAACAATTACAAGCAATTTACGACTGGAACAATTACCGCCGACATCCGTGAACCACGTCTGCCGTGCTGCACCTGTTCGACAATCATTTACGACGGATGGTTTAACAGGCTCGTTGATACGCGCGGTCATTAATTCGTATCAAATACAATTTAATTAACAGATCTCCGACTTAACCCGTGCATCCTTCTGTTGCATTAATATGCCGAACATCCGCCGAAAATTGTCCCGGTTACGTACAGTTAGTGCGCGATAAGCATTAATTGAACAACTCCGTGTCACTCTACTGTTCTTTACGATCATGTTACGTAGTTCGTGTAGTAGTACGGACGTTTCAAATATCGATTCTCGACGCGACGTAAAATAGCATTAATCCAGATAAGAATTTCCAATCGATGGACGATTTTACTCGTTATCAAAGTGTAAGTAGCTGGACATGTGAGAAAAATAGAAATCGTGTTCCACATCGTATATCTGTCCGCTTTCCAAGAAAATCTCATTAACTTCGTGTTACGGTGATTAACAAATCAGCCCCGCGAAGGATTTAATCATCGTCCACACACGGAGGAGAAGGAGGAGGAAAAAATTCTATTCGATCGGCGGGGTTGCACGTTCGTCGACCGGGATAAAAATGCACCGTATTAAGCGGCCAATTATGCGAATCTGGCTCATCTCGGCGAACGAACGGCTGTGTAACGCATGTCTGGAAGGTAGATAAGGTACCCTCGTAGAGGTTCTCGTACACCTACGTGGGCTGGCAGTCAAGCCGAGCCAGCCGACCAGGCAAATAACAAATAAAGCATAAACGGGAGCTACAATAAATAACTGGTGCACCGCGTTCTCTGCATATACTCGGAGCCACGGACCCTTCGGGGCCTTATTTCTCTTTCTCTCTTTCTCCGTAGTCGTTTCTCCCTACCATCGTTCCCCGACGTTCCACCACCCCCACCAATGGGGCCCCCCTTTAAGGACCATATATATGTCATAACGCAGTCGCCAAGAGAGCAGCCAGGCTTTGAGAAAAATCGTTCCTGACTTATGCGGTTGCCGTGAAAACGGATTTAGGGGACCACTCTCGCTTCCTTTTATTTGAGGAGCTGCATTTTTAAGGAATTACACCAGTCCCAAAAGCTGCTCGCTCCGGAACAATGTAGTTCTGGGATGAAATGTGAATAACTAGTCGGATTTTCGGTAATCTTCTACTTTCTGACATGGAAGTTTATTTATAGATTGGTTTATGCGTACACGGTGACAAATAATTCGTAAATTATTTAGTGTTTGAAAGGAACGTTTCACATAAAAGATGAGTTGACGTAGGATTGTATTGACGCGGGTAATTTGATGTTAGTTTAGTATAGGTAGACGTGCAAGGAACATGCGAAGGTTAAGTTTGATTTTTTAAACGGCATCACATATTTTTCACACACACTGTACTAGTATCTTATATTCTAAAGGTACGTATACGTTCCTAAGTATTGGTTAATCGTAAACCAAAAGCTGACGTATACGTTCTCTGTAGTATAGAATTATTTTTATCCTTAACGAAAAAATTGAAATGACCAGGGAAGTATCATTTTCCTATTGATAAAGGCTACTTCGTGCTACATATATACGAAAATATGCTCTCGGTTTTTGTGTAATGTTTCTGTAACTTATCATTCCTATAAAACGATATTAAATTATGCATATCAAAATAACCAATGTCATTTCAACATTAGAATGTCCAAGAAATGTTGCATAAAGGGTATAGCAGGTATAACAATTTATATGATAATATATTCCACTATTTGTGCCAAAAAATAATTAGTACAGAAAACATCCTAATTTCAATATTGCAAAATGAGAGATTAATATACAAGGCGATCAAGAAATGACTGCTTAAGCAGCTCGATATTTAACAGGGACACCCCCGAACATGGAAGCGAATGTCACGGTTGATTAAAAACGTCTCCGAGAAATATCTACGGGCGCCAGCCATTACTCGAAAAAGAGGGTTGAAATTCAGCGAATTAACGGTTAAGTAAATATTTGACAAGTAGATACCGGCGATTTCTTGTCGCTGGTTTCCTTCTCGCCTGGCTCTCTCGCGCCGGCCCCTCACCGCATAATTGGTTACAGATGCATTATTCTTCGGCTCGGCTCGTTTCGCAGCCCATGCATAAACATTAAACTCTTACGACATGGGCGTCGTTCCTCTATTTTTTTATTCTCCTTCTCTTTTTTCCAACCCTTTTTTCTCTCCCTTTTACCCTGGCCCTCGGACCGATTGTGTTTCTAATTTCGCTAACACTCGTGAACCGTCTGGGACTGATTGAAATTCCTTGCGACTGTTTGAGAAGGACCGCGTTCGAGATCTTTGACTCGGTTGGCCCCGAGGTGGATGCGGCGCGATAAAAAATAATTAAAGACCCTTTGATCTCGCCAGCCACAGCAGATCGTAAATTCAAATGCACTTGGTATATCGCAAAACGTAGACAGCCTCTGTGTTCAACAAATTTATAATTCACCTATAATTTTATTTAAATCTTCGTAGTCTCTTAGGACGTGAACATACAGAGCGATAAGCGGCAAAGCAAGTGATGACACAGCCAATGCCAATGCTCCGCATGCCAATATTGTTACTAATCGCTTATCGCTCTCCGTATGTTCATAACCTTGGTCGCAAAAAAAAAAAAAAAAGCGAAGTGGAACGAATTAGCGACACTACCGCCGAAAATCTCAGACGTGTTTCGTTCATTGTCAGCGAAGTAAAAAGAATTCGGAGAAGGGACAAACTAAGCGAGGGTAGAACAGCGAATTTCACCGTGGAACCGAAACAATGCGGTCGAGTTAGATGCATAGTCGGTCCCCTGGGAAAAAACTGCTCGAAAGCCAGGCAGATTGGAAATTTTATTATTTATATTTGAAATTTATTATCGCCCTGACTGGCCTGGTCGGTCCCCTTCTCGTTCACCGGTATTCTTTCCGCAGCCTCCGTATTCCCTCCCCTCGTCAGCCGCTTCTCGCGCCGTCTCGTCGCCGGCCTAATTTATCGTTCCTCAACTTTTTATTAATTTCTTACCGCTCGCGGAATCGCGATCGCATTAAAAGGAACGTCCACGGCCGCTGAACGGTCACCGAAATGCATCGGTACACAAACGGAATGCCGTCCCTAATTTTTCGCTCTTCTCCATCCTCCCCCGTGTCCTCTTTCCTCTCCTCGTTCTCCTGTGCCGCGACCGCGAGGATCCTCCTCGTTCCGTTCTTTCAGCGCGCGGTGTCCGCTGATCCCCTTACTAGCTTTTGGCCCATCGATGCTATCGGGCACACCGCCAAAAGAAACACATTTTTCCGCAAAATGCCGCACTGGTAGCGCGCCACCCACCCCCTCTTTCACTTCTCGTAAAAACGAATCCGGTTGGAAATTCCGCGGATCATCCCGCTATTTCATTCGACTATCTCCGCCCGTTGAGACTCTGTAGAATACGGCCGAATCAAATTAAATCCGCGGCATAAGTTGCACAGTTCTCCATGGATAGCTGACATCTAGGATAGTAGCTACGCATCTATGATGAAATTTAGCTCTTGATCAGCTATTAACGAAAATAAGTAGTGACGATATATACGAGTCGCTTATTTGTCTAATCGGTTAATTCCATAAAACAGAAGCTAGGGAAGATCGATGAAATTATACGCATGTAAGGCAGTCAGCATCGATCAAAGCTCGCTAACGTTTTAAGAATTTCAAAAAGTAAAGTGTCAACCATTTTGACCTGTGACCGGCCCGCACGCTATATATCATCGATAGAATAGAAGCTTTTATTATAAAAATACAACAGAATACCGTTAAAAATAACGCGACGTTGTATTGAAATCGTATAACGAGTTTCCATCGGCTGAGGCTAAAAAAACTCGATCGGAGATACCGGTTTCAAGGTTCGCGACAGCTCGAAATTAGAAGGATCGATTAGTTAATCGGCTGCGCAGTGAGATAAAGTCGTGTATTCTTGGCGGCCGAAAAATCGCGAAACGTCGGCCAGGAAAAAACGAGGACGGGCAAAACCGAAACGAAGCATGATGTGGATGAAACGGGGCAGAGGGGCGTGTTGCACATGATCTGAAATACGCTTGATCGTAGAAGGGGGTTAGAAGAAGGCGTGAAGGGGGCGAAGTATCGTTTGATCGAGCAACGATGGATTCCTGAGTTTCGAGGACGGCATGCGATTGCCAATCGTTTGTTTCCCGATACAAAGGCGATCGGGGCCAATCAAGCGGCCAACTAACATTGCGGCATTCGCACTTGCTTTCGCAATTCCCTTTTCGAACTCGCCACTTTTATTGCCAGATATCTTAGCCCCTGTTACTCTCAACCCCCGCTCGCCTCCCTGATCTGCTCTCGCGTTAATTATAGCGAAGGAACGGAGGAGCAAAGAAATAAAACTATTAGGTTGCTCGAAAAGCTTGTGTAGCGTTCAATAGTTAATATATCCTACGTCAGCATAGGTTTTGGTAGAATTCTTCGTTTGGTAGAATTGGAAGAAATTTATCACGAACAGGCTGCGGATTTTTATGCAGATCCATGCTTTTGAGAGTATAAAATTCATATCTTTGACGTAGTAAAGGTACAGACTCGGCAGGAAATTGTTTTACTTATCAAATATTATAGGAAACATTATACTTGGATATTTTATATATTCTTTTTTCATATTACGCGCATTATGTGCGATCTTGTACTTTCAAATGCATAAAAATTCCCAGTGCTCAATCATGAATTTTTCTGTCAAGTATTTAAATATTAAGTTTGGAAGAAATATTGTTCCTGGTTCGAAAGACACACCAGTTTTGGTTGGTTAAAAATGTCTCGGTTCTCAATAAGATGATATTTTTTGAAACGTTCAACTATAGCATAGTCTTGCTTTTACCAAATTTTCAAAGTGAAAAAATTAGAGTAGTTACAAGACTTGAAAACTTGCAGTAACTGCTCAGAGGAATTCGTATTGAGAAAGACAAACGATTCTTTGAAGAAGTGAAGAACAGCTTGCTTATTAGGAAGAAATATTGATTTTGTGAATCCTCTTCCATATAACTTCGATTTTCACACTCATTTCTTTCGTCTATACATTTCTTCAAATGATCGTGTTAAAGTCAGTTCTTATCGTAGTATCGTACAAATGGCATGTCGCTCTGTCATGTCTAGCAGAATTGGTGCACCAGAATTCTTCATAGTAACGATTCTCCGGTTGTTCTCAACTCTCGTAAATTGTCTTTAAATTTTTCTTACGAATTTTCCGAACGATCCAACATCTTTCTTACCTTCGTTACTTCTCTTCTTCAAGTTATTCTCGAACGGACGAAAGACCAATAAACAAGGAGAATTTCACGTTGCTGCGATAAGCATGATAGTTCACCGGCATGATAATCGAAAGTATCGAGAGGAAACATCGAATCCGTCTTAACGGGGAGCGAACCACCGTGCGCGGCTGAAAATTATTCACGATTATTCACTCTCCGGTTGCCTAGGAATTGGCGCGAGATTTCCATTCGTAATCGATCGACAGACGTATCATTACGTTCGCGTTTCTCCTTTTACAGCGCGTTTTCAACGGCCGCGGTCGAGCCAGAGGAGCCGTTTAATTACATACTTAAATATTTATACGCGCGGGAATATAAATCGAATCGATTCATAAAAGGCGAGCCAGCGTGCTCTCGAACGTGGCCCAGGGAAACAAGACCATCGTCGAAGGACCGCGATCCTTTAGATGGTTGCTCGTGCGCAAAAAAGGGGCGAAAACGAAAGAGATAGACAAGAGAGGAACGAGAAGACCAGAGATACCCCATGGTCCAACTACATCCTTCTCTTCCTTCCTGGCGTCTCCCTCCTTCTCCCGTTTGGCTGCTCTATTAATTAGCTCGCGGCAGCTCGCTCTCCACTCTGTTAATTTACTCGAGAGGGGGAGGGGGCGCATTTTATTTTTCGTACGGGCCTGAGAGTCGTCGATCCTCCGCGTCGGTTGGCTCCTCAATCCGGCTCTATTAATTAGCCGGGGCCCTTTTTTCCCCGCGGCCAGGCCCCGTAAGACCCGTCGAATCCCGTCAGGAAAAAGGGAACGCCGGACAACGAGAAAAAGAACGCGCGCGCGGCCAGCGTCCGTCTCGGATTCCAGAATCACCGGAAAGGGAGAAGAAATATTCCGGTTTCGAGCAAAACGATCCCTCTCTCTCTCTGCCCCGACCCTGTTCGCGAATCCCTCAGCGTTTTCGTTGGAACTCCAACGATCCCAGGTCGATTGTTATGCAGGCGGTTTCGTAACGCGTGGGATCCTGCTTGGACGCCCATTTCCAAGACCCACGAATGATATAATTGTATGACTAAGTAGGTCTGATATTAACTAATCATTTACCCGAACAATTCATTAGGGTGCAAATATGCTCGTGTCAATTTACTTAGCGTACTGGTACTTGAAATTATTCTTCTATTTTAATTATGAAACTACGTGATAGTTTAACGTTTCTTGCGTACACGAAAAGTGTAACTGTATTATAATCTTCGAAAAATGATCAAATTACAGTGAACTCCATAATATTGTGCCAATGTGTTCTTAATACGATTGAAGAATCATTCTTATGGTTGGGAATTTTGGTTCATTCCTCGTATTCTTTGATACCATAGACACAACGTAAAAGTACTTGTCTGCTAGTAAATGCTGTCGAAGACACTACAGTAGGATTTTGTTTATATGGACTTTTGAAAGATCAAATAGTTTATGTAACTGGAGATCGTACAATGGAAGTGATCCTCCCACTGTTTGTGACTTTTCTTCTTATATTAGGAATTCACAAGCAAACAAGTAGATTCAGCCTCTAAAAGTCCATCTAAGCGGACGGTAAAGTATCGTTCAAATAAATGTCATTTATATAAACGAGCTTTCCTTTTGTACTGTGAAATCTTTTGACGGAGAATCACTCTGCATTTCGCAAAGAAAGTATCATCCCTTTGAATTCTTTCTGTTTAAAATGGAATTTTTGTTATAGTGGGAAGTAGAAATCGAGGTTAGATACACCAAGCAGTTTTGAAACGATATGGGTGGATTCGTACAAAGGGGCGATTTGTCAAACACTTTAACAGCTGCCGTACGCCGACAGCATTATGGAGAGGAGTGTATTATCGATTTTCACGAAGTAATTCAGACGCCATGCTTGTCCAGCCACGCGGAAAGCGCTTAATCCGAAACCCTTCGAACAGTTTTGCACACGTTAAACCGCATAAAACGTGAGGTCTCGGGGTACACCTACGGGTTCTGGGATTTCAATTTGCAATTTTCAAGGAGAATTCTATATTCGTTCAATTAGCACATTAAAAAACACCGAAAGAAAGCATGTTAAATACACCGCTGATAATTTTGTTTAATCATTTCCTCAATCTTCTACTCTGATTTCATGGTTTGTCTTCGTTTTCGTTGTATCTCTGTAATGAACCGAGGAGATGAATCGCGTGTCCGTATGAAGACATCCAGTAGCCATGAGTCCATCGTCGTGGATGAGCTTGGAACTGGAATCGAGAGAAGAAAATTATACGGTGTGTCGATCGAATCTTTCAATCCGTGATTCTTCTGCAAATAAAACTCGTACAGATTCTTTTCCAAACTCTCATTCCATTTCTCCTTTTTCCATACATTTTCCCATCTATATGATTTACGTGTATTTTCAAGCGAGAAGAAGGGGATTG
This sequence comes from Bombus confusus, assembly GCA_014737475.1. NCBI lineage: Eukaryota > Metazoa > Arthropoda > Insecta > Hymenoptera > Apidae > Bombus > Bombus confusus. The sequence continues at coordinate 2,041,600 of JACXIV010000115.1, forward strand.
TTTCTTTCAAAATCGACCAAGTCGGTTTTCTTCGTTTTCGTCGGAAAAAGGGTCGCCAGAAATATACGGAATATCCGCGAGCTGTCGGCCGGCATCCGGTTGACTATTTCGAGAATATAATCGCGAAACGGGAGGAAAAGGGGTCGGAAGATCGCGGGCCGCTCTTGGAAGAAAAGGGGCAAGCTCCGTTGAGAAAGTGTTTTTCTGCGTTTTACTGGATTACTCGGTATACCTTCGTTCTTTATCCGCTGTACCAGACCAAGTAATGGGCCATTTCGTTCATTTTAAGCACGCGATGACAGGCCAGCTACCAAGAAGCAATTTCGTGTACCATGCATGAACCACGTACCTGAATTTCATGATTCTTTTCTGATTACTATGCTTGCTATGGAACATTTTTATTCGCTACGTGAATTTTCATTTGCTTTCTACTGTGTTCGAACTTCGCGATTCTTTTCTGAACGCCATACTTGGTATTTTTATTCATCAAATGAAAGCTCATCTTCTTCGTATCGGTCTGTCTGAAAAGTTCGTAGCGAAATTTAAAATGAATTTAGAGCAATGTATCTTTATGGAGTTGATAATTTATTGAAGTGTATGTATGGTTTCTTTGTTGTTTATTGGGTAGCTTCATAATCGTTTTCTCGAGGAACTTGTTCTTTTGTCCATGAATTATTTGAAGCAATTTCTGCACGTTTCTAATGCATTCAGCGTACTGAAGATTGGAATATATTATAGATCAAACGATGGTCTATGACTAATAAATAGATATATCAGATGTTATTGAGAATTCTATTCAAGCTCTAGAATCTCTTGTTTGCTCTGAATAGATACATAAAGTCTGTCATCGTCTATTTAAAAAATAATGCCTTTTCTATTAATTAATTTAGAATTTTTCTCTTTCTTTTTGTTTGCTCCGGTAGAAAATCATTTCCACTCTCAACTATTCAAAATAGTATCAAAAATCTGTTTCAACATCTTCCTTTACACCACCGATCACATAAAAATTTCTTCGATCTGCGATCAATTACCAATTCTTATCTCGAGCAATTCATTTCCTCTCCCTCTCCAAATCACATTCCGCAATGGAATCACGTTGATGGCGAGGATTCACGCAAGAAGAAACGGGAAACATCCGTAATTAAAAGATACAGATCTTAACAGTATACGGATTAATAATTCATCGCGTTATTAGTATCCATTACGCTCAAGTTTTCCTTCTCTAAGTGGTCGTTCGATCGAAGAACGAAAAAAACTACGTTCTCTCGACGGTCGTTCCATCAAAGAACGAAAAAACCACGTTCTCTCGACCACGTTCGCATACCACCGTTGTCTATAACTTGCCCGAATTTCCGGCCGGTGGTACGATGATTCGGGGAAGTAACCCCGTAAATCAATTTCCTCGCCGGTCGAGAAAATCACAGAGAGCGAGAGAGCGTGGCGTCGCGTCGTGTCGTTAATAAATCGAGCTTTCTTCCCGGCTTTATCCCGCGTCGTTCCTCTCGGTTCGCCATAAGTCGCTTAAAGCCGTTGCTCTTCGGCGCTTTAGTAATTCGAGTTAGCTGTTGAAGCTGGCCCTCCGCCGCCTCTGCCTCTCTCGCTTGCACGGCCGCCGACTCGTCCCGTCCTCCTCTGCCCGCCTTCTCTGTTATTTCGCGCTTGGCGAAAAGCGAGAAAAAAGAAGAGAACGTCGCACCGTCGGTGGAAACGACCGAGCAAGAGGACCGAGACCAAGACCACGAACCGCGCCGATTGTTTTAGCCCTAGGCCAAGAACTAAAACGGCCGGAGAACTCCGGAGGGTCAGGGCCGTGACAGAGGGGTCTTGCAGGGGGCACGGGAAACAACCGCAGCCGAATCGTTCGACACGTCGTTCTCCCCGCGGAAATTTCGATTTCAGGGAATATTATCCGGAGGAACTTGGGATTAAATTATAATAGGAATCCCATTTCTCTGAACTTGTCCGAAGGCAAAGGTTCGTGCAGCTGGAGTTCGTATAATAGTGATTCATCGGGTTTCTTCATTGTTGTTATTTTTTAGTCATTCAATGGGAAGTCAAATAAATGAATTCCATTCGAACGGAATTTGGCTAGATGGATATTAATTGATATTTCGTTACGAATGAAGAAATGTATTAATAAATGTATGAAAACGAGTTTTCTAGTTTCAGTTCTATGATTCTTCTAGTTTATAACCAGAATTCTGCTCTTATTGTAATACATTGCGTGATCGAGACTTGCCGCATTCTTCATTGGTCCCCCTGCTTCTCAATCTTCGAATGGGAAAGAATTTATCACGTTATCGACTGAAAGTCGATAATCTAGAAAGTAGATCTGGTTTTCTTGCGATATGTTACGTGATCGAGGGTTGTATCATCCTTTGTTATTCGCGGTATTCCTGGAGTATCGAATTCGTATAACGAATTGGAGTCGATTTAATGGCAGTTGGTCGATTTTTCTCACTATACGCATATATTATTTATCATTCACATAATATGAGTTTATACAAGGAAATAACCACCGCAACGACTACTGAAATTAATTAAAATTTCGTTCCAACAAACGAGATTCTGCTACAATTTCCTTTCGGATTAATGAAACTAGTGCGTGTCTGTGAAATTGGCCAGTAGATACGAAGAAGAGTAACGCGTGAAAATAGTGCAAATCGTGTAGGTGTTAGTGAGTCATTCGCAAAGTCGCGTGAGATGATTCTTTTATTAGCTCGTTGGTTTGATATTGCGCAAGTAGTTCAGGTGTTTCGTTTAGGGAAAATTCCGTTTGCAAAATCGATGGTTACGCTACTGTCAGCGCTCAACAAGGTTTTGCAAGAGGTTCGCGAAGAATCGATCCTCTGTTTTCCCTTCGCGCTTTTTCCCCTCCATCCGTTGATGGTTTCACTGGTTCTTTCTTCTTCTTCTTCTCTATACGAGGCGGAGACAAGAGAGCGACCACGTGCCAAATCATCCGAGTGGAATCGGAGAAATTTAAAAAATATTCTAAATTTAATTACCCCGACGCCGACCCTCGGTCTTTCGAAATCGTCCGGGCTGCCAATGGCTGGTTGAAAAATAGCCGATCGACGAACCGAACGGACAAGGCACTCTGGCGGGGTAGCATTTGTATCATTGAAAAAAAGGGGAAGAAGAAAGAAACGCCTCGAATCTCTGAACCCTATCGTCAACGAATTGTCGCATCTAAGGGAAAGATATTTGGAATCATTTATCTTTCCAACAATTGGAAGGAATATTTTTGATTCAGACAACGTTGTTAGATTTCTTGTCATACCTACACATATGGAGCACTAGTCAAAGGAAATGATTCATTAAGCAGAAAAGAGTTAACAAGATTTAGGTCTAAAGCGAAATGTCTTGGATCATTTAAATGTTTAACATTGCGGAGGAACATTTTGAGAGTAAAAAGAATTGATAATATTATTAGAATTCTTATAATGCATAGAACTCCCATGTTGAAGGAATTGAAATCACTTAAGAAAGCCTGATCATCATCGAGTTATCCATTTAAAGAAAATAGCTTTCAGGAGTTTTTAAGTCTTCGACAAGAGAAATGTTGCTTAAGAGAAACGTTTTTGGCAAGAACGGAAATATCTTATTGTTATATATACATATTGTTAAATTATCACGCATGAGGCACAAGTCGAATGTTGAAGAGGGAAGAATATTTAGATTCTATTGTCATCGAGTTATCGTTCGGATTAATTTGGCTTCTAACAATCAGACGGAATATTTCATGGCAAGAGCAGAAACATTCGAATGCAATGAATGGAGTGCAAGTCGAAGGAAACGACTTATTATGAATTAAAGAGTTAAGAAGATCGAGTTAAAAAGCGAGAAGAAAGAAGAGCGAGTCCGAGCAATGAAGAGGTCAACGAGAGCCCCAATTTCAATTTCGCTTTCCCACGCTTGCCCGTCGTCGGATCAATTCCCCGACTCCATATTTCACTTAATAACTCCATGATCAAAGAGCTCACGAATCAAACCCCCATCAAAATCAATCGTAATATTTATCATCATTTTGCAAGAAACGAAAATTCGTAGTAGAAACACGTACTTGAATACGTCATAAGAAATTTAGGCACATACTTGTCTAAATTCTTCGAGTACTCGCTCTTTATTCGCACTTTAAAATTCGTTAGACATTCGCTGCGCTCTTTGAAAATTCTCTTTTACCACTGTTCACCCTCGAGAACACTCGACCACCCCTTCTATATATCTACGCTCGCAACCACCCTTTATCCACATTGATGCACGAATATTCTCTATATCTTCGCTATTCAGACATCATAGTTACACTTTGCTCTTGAGAGCTCTATAGATTCTAGAGTAATTCCTTCAGATTAAAATCTAATTTCCGAAAAATAATTCACCCGCTTCTTTCTTCGTGTCTATTCATTCGCAATTGGGTCTTCTGCACGATGCAACGGATATTCTATTGGTGAAATTTTTATGTCGCCGATACTTATACAAATTCATACTTTTATGAAAATAATCCACCTTCTAGTCGTAAATAATTAGACAAAAGATACTAATTAGATACTACGTTAGATTTCTCTTCTTTAAGTTTCGAGTAGTTACTAATTTCGTTATAGATATTAACAGTGTTATAAATTATGTTATTAATTGACAAGATGAAAGAAAAGAGTTCTTCGATGTAAATAATTGATTCATTGGTCGTTGAAAGAGGTGAGGCTCTTTAAAGGCTTAAAAATACGAAGTTTTTCCGGAAGAAAGTGATCAGAGGAAGGGTAGATCCAGTCTGTCGTGGCTCGGAACGGAGACAGAAACGCCACCGGGCATCGATAGAGCGTGGCGGTGCACTTAATAATAGTCCTCGCTCGTTACGCACTCGTCGAACTGCCTTGTTAAGGCTAACAGCCACTCGCTCTCGGGGAATATTCGAAAGTTATCGGACACGCGATCTCGTAAATCAATGCGCGTTATGGGACTTTGTGGAACTTTGGAGCACACGCTCTAATAATTTGTCATGAATCTTCGTTTCAAGCCAGCAGCAATATAATCGAACGGGCGAAGTTATTTTCAACGCGGTGAAACTAAATTCCTTCACCAGGAAGGACGTGTTTCTCTAAAGATAATTTCGCAATTCCATCGTGACGGTTGCTTAGCCAATCTGGAACTCGTTTGGTCCGCTGCGTTAACTAATTCCCCCAATTATCTTAAGTAATTCTATTAGTCCGACAACTCGGATGTTGCCCCTGACTTCCCTGTTTCGCGTGTCGTCGCTGAGATTGTGCGATTTAATCAAAGATATAATGGTTTCTTAAAGTTTTCTTGGAAAACGAGGGTTCTGTAATCCGGACCCTTCATCTGTCAATCGCCAATATGTATCTTTGGCAGGACCTACAAGATATAATTAGAATTTTATAGCATAAATATTTTTAACGTTTATTAATTTTGATATAACTACGTTATCGTATCGAAAAAAAAACAAATTACACGTTTTATTAAAAATATCTTTTCATGCGAAGACAGAAGGAAGATATGATATCTTCGTGTAAGAGGGAGATTACATTCAGCGATATTATGGGAAAGGATTGTGTCTCGAGAAACTGCTCTTAAAATCTAGAACAGCAATAAAACTAAAAAAAAGTAATTGTATTCATTCGCGGCCTTTTCCCCCAATTATCCCACAGCTGATTAATCATCTACGTCATCACCCCTGGAAAATTGACTCGGTTCAACGCTATCGTGTTTCCGTAAACACCGTTCAATCGATCGCTCGATATTTCACCGCGGCTACTATTTTATTACCGATCCATTTCGTCACCCCTTTCCTATTGCCGCGTTGGGAAATTTGTTGAATGAAAAATCGGGGTGACGCCGAACGATCGGGCATCGGATTTCGTGTTTTGACAGCGGATCGTCGATCCGTGGCTATTTTCTTTCCTCGTCTTTATCCGTCTTTTTACGCAGCTCCTAGGCCGAGTTTTTCGAAAGTCGAACAAATGGGGTGCGCGAGGAGACAGGGCACCCCCTCTGGCTATTTGAATTTGTAGAAAGGGTTCGATTCTGTTTATTTTCGGGAGCTAGGGTGGGGACAGGGTGCGCGTGTATATGTGCCAAGGGGTAGGAGGATACGCTCACACGTGAGTGGCCGATATTACGCGCGCGCTCTCTTCACCCTTCGTGGAAAGTTTACGCGCGTCCCACGTAAGAGTCGGATTGGGGCGGCGGCGTAGAAGCCGGGGGTGAATTCGGGGGTCGCGGCGATAAGTAGTACGCGTGTTTTCGCTCGAACTCAATTTACCCTCGCAACGCTGGAAACACCGGCAAAAGGGTGGCCTTTCCTTTGAAACGAAAAATCTTTATCCTTTGCCAGGATTTTTAAACGCCAGGGGCGCGTGACGAACCCCTTCGAATATCGCGCTAATAGGTACGCGTTGTTTGATAGATCTCCCTTTCTTTTTACAATGTGTATGGTATAAGCCATGGCTTTCTCTTGTAAATTACTAAATTTTAAACCTAAGAAGTCCGAGTCTTGATTTAATTAAATATTTGCAACTATAGAGCTATCCATTTCTCTCAACAACTTCGATATTTTCTAGTGACAATGTTTCGTATAAATTTCCTTTTTTAGTAATCAGCGAGTGCGTGACTAACTTTAAAGATTTATGCAAGAGTTCTATGAAAATAATTAAGTGTAACGTAGGCAAAGATTTGTCTCGCTTATTAAACATTGTAACGAGCATTGTACTTCGCATATTTTACATACTCTTGCATATTCTTACGTATCTTATATATTCTTACATATTACGTTTAGCCATGCACACTTGTGCACTTGTCGGACAGCCGTGTAGCATCGATTGCCTGCACAGGGATTAAACTGAAAGTGCTCGATGTTTCATAATTCATACACAGTCCAGTGCACTTGAATCAGCGTTAAGAAGTATTTCCATATCGCAGTTGCGTGTGTGTGCTTTGAAGAAAAAAACCAACTCGAGCCGACCGGACCGCTCGGTCAATAATTTCGGAAATCATTGTTCTCCAATATTCCACGGAGAGGTTTCCCCTCGTTAAATTTAACGCGGCCGCCATAAGTAACAGTAGAGCGAGAAAGAGGGGAAGGGGTTGGTCGACCCACGACTCCGTGAAAAGAAGGGGGCGCCGCGTAGAAAGGAGCACGGAAAGAGGGGTGGTTGGTTGACACTAAGTAGTATGTCCGTAACAGTGGCCCGAAAAATCCATACGTCCGAGGGCAGGCAGGCTAGATTAAAAAAAAAAAGAAAGGAGAAGGAGAGATGGAGGGAAAAAATTCCGCGCCTCGCCGGAGGGGTAAAACGATACCAGCTATACGCGACATTAATGAATGTGCCTTTAGAAACGGCCACGCCGAGGGAGGAAGAGAGAGCCAGGGAGAGAAAAAAAGAGAGAGCCGCGTAGCACGTGGCTCGATTGCTTTAACGACCGTTTGTACGCGCGCGCGTTCGTTCACGCACGCTGCGCCTCACGAAAGCCTCGCGAGTCGCTTAATAATCGCCGTTGATGAATAATCTCGTTTTCGGAGCATCGACGATTGTTACGCGAATTTCAACACCTCGACGAGAGGGAAGAATTTCGTCGAACGAGGTAATAAGTCCCTTATGCTCTGATTCTTGGAAATCACGCGCCTCTCTTCATGCCGTGAACAAATTGCAGGATGCGAGAAAGAATTTTGACACGCAGACGTTGAATAACTTTGTTTTCCGAGCACCAGCGATCGTTGCACGAATTCTGACGCCTCGTACAATCTTGTAGAATGGAGCAATAAATACAGTCTCTGACTGCGCCTTAATCGTTGGAAGTTAGGCGCTTCTGTTCGTACTGTGAATTGAGCACGAAGAGAGAGATTTCGACAAGCAGGCGAACGAGTAATTCCATTTTCAAAGCATTAATGATTGTTACATGCATATACATAACTATTACTACTACGTACTACTAATTCCTATTAATTGTGAACGACGAACGAAACATCTGAAGGCGGATGTGCATACACTCGTAAGAATCTATATGCATATTTGATTGCTTCGACGTATTGAGTCCATCAGAATGACAGTTCGCCAGAACACTCATCCGCTGTAATCATAATCTAATTCTAGAAAATCATGCGCTTCTGTTCGTATCCACATATATGAGCAGATCAGATGATGGATAGAGGAATTTTGACAAGCGGCTGATTTATTTCTAACCAATCAAGCTTTCAAGTTGCCTCTGAAGAAAATATATATGATATTCGAGGATGTACGCGCATGATCTACGTAGCCCGCAAGATTGGCGAATCCACGGATATCAGAACGCCCAGATCTATAAATACTGTCTATAAATCTCGCGGTACAGCTCGCTAGTAATAATTAGGAGGAACGAGTAGACAAAGGCGGGAATAATTCTATCGGCAGAACATGAAGGGAAGCTCGTAAATTGCCGGTTGGAAAGGGAGCGTGTCCAAGAATCTCGCCAGTCCTCTGGAAACTGCCGCGCTGCTGTCTCTTCCCTAAAGTAGGAATCGCGTTAATTATAATGGCAGCGTGTAACCGCCGTTTATTCTGGTCGCGAACGAAACTTGATTTCCACCAACGAAGAAGATTCGAAAGCAGCAGAAGAAGAAGGGACGAGCTGGTACGGCATGAAAGAAGGTGCTAAACGGATAGCACCGAGAGAAACGGGACAGCAGAATGGCGACCATAACGTAATTTTGACAGAAATAACGCCGCCGTGCTCGCTAAGAGACAATAAGTCCGCGACACTCTCTCGCAGAGGATCTTAGAATAGTTTAGTGTCCGCTGGTCTCTTCCTCTCTCTGTATTCTCCATCTCTATCCTCTGTTCCACCTTCGTCCGAGACTTTCCCGTTTCGTCTGCTTGCTTTGCGTGACCCTCTTGGCGCCACGATTTTCATGGTTGCGACCGGATTGATGATTGCGCTGTATACAGACGCTGCGCCATTTTAGTTACACCCTTTCCGGGTCAACTTTTCGGTGAACCATGGTTTGCGTCCTTTCGCGGAAACTTTTAGACAACTTTGTATATTTTCTTCTCTCTCCTTTTTAGAGCTAAGCATTTTTTATACCCTTTGCACGCTTACTGAGAAGAAGTTTATTCCTATTGATAATTTCGATGGGACCAACGATTCTTTGAATCATGATTTGGTCTCTCCCCAGGAAACTTTCGGAGAACTTGGGAAGATTTCTTCTTCTTTGCCTTTAGAGCGAGATAGCTCGAACTCGTTTGCTTTTTATCCAGTAGAAGAGAATTTTTATTGATAATTACGATGGTAACAACTTTTTACTAAATTATAGTTTGGTGGCGTTTAAGGAAACTTTTGGTGAACTTCGAAAATTTCCTTCTCCTTCCTCTTTAGGGTTGAATAACGTATTGTACCCTTTTGAGACAGTGAAAACAGAAAGATTCTTCCTATCGATAATTCTGAAAAGAAAAGATCATTTTCCAAGAATCGATAGAAGTTCCCTACACAGATCGATGGAAGATTAACGTGATCCTTTCTCGAAGTTTCAAAAATATTGGCGTGCAACGTCAAAATATTCCCATCGATCACGTTTCCGCACCACTCCTCCCCAGAGGTCCGTGAAATCGACGCAGCGTCTCTATTCTAGCTCATTAAATCGCATCTGGCCGCTTACTCCTTTAACGGAGCCGTTTTTCCGGAAACAATGTTGTGACGAGGGCCGTCGAAAAGGGGTAAAGAAGCCGTGAGGGGGGTTGCCCGTTGGGATTTTTTTGTCGGTATTTAGGACCTCTCGAGAGAGAAAAAGGAAGGAAAAGGTTCAATGGACCCTCCGCGGCTGCCGCGCAGAACGGACTACGACGCAGCGGGCACTTGACGCATTATCCAAACACGCGATTTTGTAGGTTATGTTAATCCCACGCCTCCTTCTATTATAGAAACTTTCCACAAATTAAAATTATAAATTTGTTAGGCAATGCTTGTCATTAAGAAAAAAAATATTCGAATATTCTATACTTCATATTATATGTTCTATACAGATTATTCTTCTTATTACAAAAATGTCTACTTTCTTTTACAAATTCAAACTTCATTTATAGATAATTTGGTAAAAATTCAGCCTAGCCTCTATCTTCTTCCTACGGCTAATGACAGTTTGTGAGTAATATGAAAGAAGTGAATTGGAAAAAGTTTCGAAAGTCAAGGACGTATCGACCGGAAAGATGTTCGTGGTAATTGGTGACGAATCAAATAAAAATGAAATTTGCTTGGTTGTGAGAATAAAACTTCTTTCATAATATTTGAAGAATTGTTTATTTCCGTAACAAATAAGTCTGTTTGAAAGTATGTCGTGTAGATTTGCTTGGAGATCGTGCTCGGGTCGAGGATTTTCAGCTCACCAGATCACGGGACGCGTATAAAGGGTTATTCAGCGCGCGGATTAAATGATAAAAAAGGAGGAGAGAGCCTGCGCGCTGAAATACGGGGCCTTCTTTTCAGGATTGGGCTTTTTGAAAATTTTAAACTCCCCGATCAGGGCCCGGGGTTTTTCATCCACAGCCGGATCGACCTCTCCCCTCCAGCCTATGCGAGTTTCAAGAACTACGAATAAAAGGGTTCAGCCTTTGAAAGCTGCTGGATATTCGTGCAAAGGGGTAGAAAAAGAGGGATCCCGATTGCGCGTGTCGTCCCGTGAATTTCTCATATTTTTTAAGATTTGACCCGTAAGTCCTGTCACGTCTCTCGTATTCTTCATTTCGCTGCGCACTGTTATCGGCATTTCTGTCCCACTGTATGGACGGCGCTGCCACTCCCTTCCGTCTTGAGCCTGAAACAGTTTTTAATCGCTTCGACACTAGTCTTCAAAGTAACTTTTACACCAAGAATTGACGAAATGTGGCTTTTCTATATTCGTAAGTATCAATAACTTCGAGTATTTGGAAAGTAGAACGATAAGAATAATAAATAAATAGGCTACGGACGTCTATGCATATTCATATTGTTATCAACATAATCGTAAAAATGAGCCTTAAATGTTTTTATAAGAATAAACGAGAGACAGTAATGGAGATTATTCAATTTTCATTTAGAAATTTTAGTTCATTTAGAAATTTAATATTAATGTTTTCACAAAATAATTCTTAACATATTATACTTGTTGGATTATTCAAAAAACTCGACCATCGTATACCACGATAAAGAGATTTGTGAGATCAATGCCCTATACTCTATTAATATTTTCTCTCAAGTTTAACATTTCCAAGCAAATGCCGAATTGCTTGATCAAATTTACGATCGAATATACATCATTGTATCTTTTAACAAGATCCAAGGCCAGGTTCCGTTCGATGCCTAGCGGCCGTTTTGGCACGCTTCCTGCGACGCGGTCTGCATAATTAGGCGTCAACAAAATGTCTAACATTCCCGGATATTGAAGAAGAATCATAGACACTCTCGGTAGCACTCGCGATACTATGCGTTTATTCTTAATTAATAGCAACTCGATAGGAGGAGCCTTGACCCCCAACGTTTGTATGTTTGCATCTTTTTCACACGTAATGAGTTACATCGTGGATGTTGGCTGTAAATTCGCGCGAATAAGAGTTTCCTCGACGGCTAGTAGTCAGAAGGTGCTCTAACGAGCTACACAAAACACGCAGCTGTGTTACATAATTACTGCACCGGAGGATAGATTAACAGTCCAAACCGAATGTTACGCAATAATATGCATCAACGTCCCCGGTTCAGCTAAACTGGAGAATTAATTTAAGCATCCAGAGCGAAATGTAAATTTCGTAATTTGAGCACGTGCTGTCTTCGGCCTAACCCCGTTAAAGAAGAATATGCTCATCTTGTTCGCGAGAAAATCGCAGTATGGTGCCATTTTTAGAATCCTAATTCTGTAATCACAGTTTCACGAGTTCTCGATTTAATTTGTTAAATGTGAAGACCATGGGAGAAAAATTAATTAATGTTATCTCAGGATCAAATGAAAGAATTTTAATACGGCATAATTGCGAGCGAAAACGATCTTTTGGATCAAAAAATGTAAATCCCTTGTAGCTAGTCGACGAAGTTATTTTAATACTATTATCGCTAATATTTCGACAATTTTGAAGAGGATGAAGGAACATAGTTAATTCCGAAACCAAATACTTCTTCCGCGATCTTCTTATGGAGTAAATTTTCTGAATATCAATTTCGTAATCGTAGTTTTATGCGTTCCTGATTTCATTCACCAAAAAACGGGATCGATCCAGAAGCTTCGTGCATTTGAGAGAACGTAATATGAAGGTATGGGAAGTATGTATAATGGTTCGCCTCTCCCTCGCAACCTTTACCATTTCGTCTCTTTTCTCGTTGTTCCTTTTTCTTTCGTTTCCCTGCCACACGGGGAACCCTTCTTCTCTTTCGCGTGCACACGTGCGCATAAAACTTCGCTGGTACCTATCCCCACCAAAGGGTCCAATGGGGGGAACCCCTAAGAGAAATATTCGACAATTTTTAAACTCGTTTCTGAACGCATTCAAACGTGCACAGTCGACAAGTAGGAATTTCTTGGAATCAACCAAGCCTTTGGTAGGGCACGCCGAACGTGGACCGTAGTTTCCGGCTGACAGAGGTGGGGTCTTTGCCATATATTCTCCTGGTGGTTATACATATATTTCGCGGCTATTCGCGAAATTCTTGGGAAGAGCGTGTTATTGTCACTTAAACCGTATGAACACGACGAACATCCTGGAAACTTCTAACGCGTCATGGCGAGACTGCTATGGAACCAGAGAACCTTGTTAGAGATTCAGAAGTATGTTGGTCTTGAAAACATGATGTAGCATAGTGATTAGTACATTCTTAGATTGATTGTGACACATTCACATTTGCTGAAAAATTCTAAATTTAATTTATTTGGTATGTTACCAAATAGTGAAAGGTATTCAATTTAAATTGAACATCAACAGATGTTCTATGGTCTATAGACTTGTTATCATTTTTACGTTACTTTTGATGTAGTTAGATAAAACTACAATGATGTGTTGCAATCATAAATCACTGACGAGAAGTCCTCAAACTTTTGAAATCGGAATACCCAATTGAAAAAAATTGGCAAGCGTACTTGGTGTACAAAGTAACTCCGCGCTTCGGTATTCTCAATATCGGCGGTCCTCATTCGTCCCAAGTTGCAGTTCGCAAGTTCTCAATATGAATTACAACATTTTTTGAAATTCATCGAAAATTTAGCAAAACGTATTGGTGTTCCATAAGGACCTGCAGTTAATTAACTAGAATAAGTCAATCATAAACAAGCTGCTACAAATTGATAATTTAATGACTTGAAGTGGTAGGACCTGCAACGAAACTCGTTTTTATTTCACTTTTGTTCATTTGGTTTTGAAAGTCTATGCTATAACTCATATCTGAGATACTACGGTATCATTACCAAAGGTTTTTTAAAAGGCATGGGCATATTTATGATTTCTTAAACGTTACGGTTGATCGTTTTAATATTAATCATGTCACCGTTAATTGCTGCTGACATTTAATGAAAGACAAGTTTCTTTTCTGTAATATCCATCAATTTCTTCGTGTAATTACACTTTAAACGTCTACATCAATGGCAAACTCTACTTCTTACTAACCACATTAGACTGTCGCAGATAGGGTCGGTAAATCAAGCGCGCACAGTGAAGCTCTTCATGAACTACAGAACGCTTCTTTACCAACCATCCGATTCTTTATTAACAGCAGACGATACCACTCGAATCTACTATCGAAAAATTCAAGAATTAACTTGCCAGTTCAAACTGAAATTCCCTATATATAAAAGAAAAAGTTCCGTACATTCGATCCTATTGATCATCATCCCGTAAATCCTTAGCCCGAGAGTAATCCTCACCTCGTCTCTTTGGTTTCTGATTTCAGCATTATTGAGACAAAGCATGTCTCCGGTTGCGGACACCTTGATCGGTAGCTCGAAAAGCTCCGTGTCACAACCGATAATCGATTACTCCCGATACGTGAGGCGGTACACGTCGGGTCAAGAATGCGGTAGCTCGTATTGTAAGGAGCTCGGTTGCCGAGAGCATTTTCACTGTCTGGATTGCAGTGGTAGGGTCTTTGTGAAAAAGGAGGAAATGATCAGGCATTTCAAGTGGCACAAAAAGAGGGACGAATCTTTGCAGCACGGGTTCATGAGGTATTCGCCGACGGATGATTGCTCGGAGAGGCATCCGGGTCGTGCTTGCCCCCACAATAGAAAACAGACACACTACCACTGTATCCACGAAAATTGCGATAAGGTTTACATATCGACATCGGACGTGCAGATGCACGCCAACTACCATCGCAAGGACTCGGCTATCATACAAGAAGGTTTCCAGAGATTTCGCGCTACCGAGAGCTGTGCTACCGATCACTGTCCCTTCGTTGGCCAGCGGACCACGCACTTCCATTGTCGCCGACCAGGTTGCCGGTTCACCTTCAAGAACAAGGCTGACATGGGTAAAGAACTACTCGCAGTTCTCCCTTAAAATTAGAAATTATAGTCCTCTCTTTCCTAGATTATTCGTTGTGTTTACCGTGACAATATTAGCGATTTCTGTTTGCTTGCCGATATCTCTATACAGTTAACCGTTTAGGTTGATCGAAAAGTTTTGTCGCCAGATCTTGCCGATACATGTATGTATTACAACTTCGTTTCGAGGGTTTCAGAGTTCCTAGGTAATTAAAGCGTACAGTGACCTACTTTCTAACACGAGAATTGCTTCATGCTTTAAATCAGACTGAGGGGAGAACATATCAACAACAAGAATAAAAAATTTTACAACAACGAAGTAAATGAATTATCAGTAAATGAATTAACAATAGATATTATATTAAACGATGATTGATAGACATTTCGACTAAAACAATTCATTTCTATCCTTTCAAAGATCAAAAACGACAGAACTTTCCGATCTACCTAACACCTGATGCACCTAATATACACCTAGTACCAATCTAGCCCAAGGTCCTTAACTGGTTTCTTTAATAAGTTCCTTTCTCCATCTTCTTCTTACAGACAAGCACAAATCGTACCACATCAAAGACGAGCAATTATCCCGCGACGGGTTCAAGAAATTCATGAAGTCCGAGGCGTGTCCCTTCGAGCAATGTCGTTTCTCACGCGTCTGCAATCACATCCATTGCATACGACCTCATTGCAGCTACGTTCTCCATTCATCCGGTCAGCTGTTTTCTCATAAACGAAAACACGAGCGTCATGAAACGGAATTGGCTTACAGAAAGTACAAGCAGATCAACGCTGTTGGCGGTATTCGACCGCCAGGATCATGGCCACCGGATGATCTCAGCACGCAGAGTCTCTCCTTGAGTCTTAATGGCGAAAGCTCGAACGAGGATAGAGGCTCGCCGTCGTATTATTCTCTGGATGATTCCTTTCAGAGTGGTAGTGACCTAGCGATGGATCTCACCGCGCCTACAACCACGGTCACTGCTAGCGGAAGTTCTACAGTGACTGTGGATCATCAACATCAACAACAGCAACAGAGTCAACAGCTTACTGCCACAGAACTTGCGTATCTGGTACCTGCGACAGCCGACTGTCCCTGTCACATAGGCAGGGAGCATCATCACTGCGGATTAGATCGCTGTGGTACAGCTCTGAAGGATCCTCGCGAAGTTAGGGAACATTTGAGAGAGCACGAGACTCAAGAGCGCATCACGGACGCCTTCTTCGAGGAAGGTGGCTGCGACGACAGTTGTCCGTATGCCGATAAAGAGAAACATTATCATTGTAATTGGGAGAACTGTCGCGAAGTGATCCTTTCGACTGACAAACCCTTCCGTCGACTGCAACATTATAAGATTCATGAATATAGTCGACAGTTAAATCTCTCTTGCTCTTCTCACGCTCTATCCTCTGATGTTACGTTAACGCACTTGACTAATATCGACGCGATGTTCAGGCGGAAGAGAGGCAGGCCTCCAAAAAATAGGGTTATCGAAATTTGGTCCGGCGGTGACCCAGCTACCCACACTCACGACTCTCCACAAGCGATCTTCACCAGTTTCAAGCTACCCAAACCTCAGACGCCTAGTCTGACACCCAATCCTATGATCGAAGAGAGAGAAGGAAGCATCTCACCTTCGAACAGTCTTGGCGAACCAGAAGGATTCTCCACCTATAATCCAGACGGTTGCCCAGATCCGGCTTGTGTTCTCAGATCAACGAGACACCATCACTGCTCGCAGCTGAGGTGTCATTTCTCCACCGATAGACCCGACCAGCTACTGATGCATAGCAAAGACTTTCACGATAACGTCGACATACCGCCTGGCTTTGCCTTCTTCGATAAGATGGTAGATTGTCGACTGGCTGGCTGTCACAGTAATCGCGTTAATCGGCATTTTCACTGTACCAGGCCGAACTGCGGCTACTCCTTCGTCAGATACTCGACGATGGCGATGCACGAGAAACAGCACAGTAGTCACGACGATCGATCTGAATGCTCGTCGAACCAAGAGTGTCAGACGCAAATTCAACCTATGGTTCAAGAAACGAAGCCGAGGATTCAAGTAAAGAATCCGGCTGAATTAATCGAAAAACCCGAGGAAAGTTTGGCCAACGATATGGAGAACAGATCAATTATGGACGAAAAGGAATCGGAGATCCCCAGCCCGGATGTTAATAAGACCACCGGTAAGTGTAGCTTTCAACATGGACACGAACCAGTGCACCTGTATAGTACTGTTTTATAGATGAGTTTTGTTTGGTAGTTACTTGAGATGTTTACCGAGACAGTTATCCAATCAATGCATGTCTTTTGCACGTACACGCACCCCAGCGTATATTACGATACATGTCAGCACTCCTTAATCCTTTCGATGTCACTATGAATTGTTAATCTCGTCATTAGACTGCAAATATTTATGCAAATTCGTATTTTTATTTAATCCAATTAAATAAATGGAATTTAGATAGATAATTGTTTTGTTTACGGAATATTATAGTAGATATCGTGTTTTGAATACTTTATATATATTCTTGCATGTTATCTGCATTTTTAATTTTTACACTTTTAAATTTTCCATAAATGCATAAAAATTCGTAGTCCACTCGTAACAAAACGATTCTTGTCAAAATTTTCAATCATATCGATTTTTTTCTAATATTGTATTCTAATAGTGAAAAGCTAGACTCACAACATAGTGGGCTCGATATTATAAAAAATCCTCTCTTTAGTTAAAGTGTCTTATTTGGCATATTTTCTTTTTTGAAGTTCCCCGTGTCTTTACTCTTTTAGATAAAATTGTAGTACAGACTGTTATGGAATAATAACTAAATATTACGAATTTAATAGAAAAACACTAAGATGTAAAACTTTTGTTTCTTCGGATATCTCGAAATAGCAGCTGGGACATTTTAAGCACAGTATCGACGAATGAAAATTAATCAATTCTTTAAAAGTTTTCGCCATGAGATCCACAACTTATTAGATATAATTACAGGTACACTCGTAGAAATTACGTCGTATAATATAAAAATTTATTTAAAAGAATTGAAATATATTAAAAGAAATTAAACTATACTTTTGCTCCCCTGAAGAATATAAACCATAGATAAGGCTCGTTTTAGTTATGAGCCCTTCAATTCATTTAGCCTGCTCTCGAAAGGATTACAATACATTTCCCAATTATCCTTTATTTTATTCCTATTTTTATTTTCATGTACATTATTTTTTCTTGTTGCGTTTGATGTATCTATTGTACAAGGTGGTTGTAATTATAGTGGGAGGTATATTTGAAGTGTTGGTTGTTTGGTTGATTGTTGCTAGTGGTGAGGGCGGCTGGCACCTATTATCCGGTCAGTGGACCGCCGAGTGAACCCGCACTTCCGGGCGTCGTGCTATCCATGCGAACTTCCGTGCACCAAGGTTCGTGTCTCTTTCGACGACCAATTTTCTTGCCTTGAATTGTGTTCGATTAGTAATCAGTAAATAGTAAATCAGTCGTCGCCTATCGCCTTTCGCATTCTTTAAAATTCGCACCTGTATTCACGCTACACTTTTCCATTGCAGAATCACCGGTCCTTCCATCTACGTCTTCAGCGTCACCGCATACCCTGTATGGCCCAGAGCAGAGCTGTAGCAGGCCCTTCTGCAAATTAAAACGCAAAAACCATTACCACTGCAACGCCTGTAATCAAGCATTCTCCGAACTGGACCGACTGGTGGCTCATATAGCGAAACATTCTACAGGCGCCATTCTCAGTCAACAGCAGCACGATCTGACCAGTCAGGCGCCTAGTCAAATGCAACACGACTATCTGGCTCAGTTGTCGCAGAAGCACGACTTCATGGCGCAGAACGCTCAAATGGCTCAGAATATTCAGAATTTCCAGAATCAGATGCAACGTCAGATGCAGCAGACTCTGGGTCAAATTAGCCAACAGACCCAAGTGAAAGAGGTGAAAATCGAGCCAACGAGATGTGGCTCGGATGTCGGAGTTCAGAACGTTCCCAATGTTAAGAGAGAACCGAGTGAAGTATCGAGGGACGATGGAAACAATTCGGTGATGGATAACAACGAGAATGGCCAGTTGTCTCAGCCGAGTATGCCAACCAGTGTCCAACAATCGCCGGTTCCCACCAGCTTCGAACTCGACCTTAGCCACGGATTCCATTTTCCTAACCCTGCTGTAATGGCTGCTATGAATCAACAGATAGCCCTGATGAACCAAGCCCTGCCACCTTTTTTGCAGCATGGTGGCATGTACACTGGTGGACCAGGGTTGATGTTTGCTCCAGGTTTACCTCCGACCAATTTTCTACCTCCAACCAGAGATGAAAACCCTTTGGCCTCGTTGGCTGCGAATCTTAATCTCAACAAGAGATCCTTGTCTCCACCAGATAGCAATTCTCCGGAGGCGAAAAAGCAGAGGCTTCATCATTCCATGCGAATGTTGAAGGATGAGCCTGTGCCAGAGGGATACGTCAGGTTTGTGTTATGCCTTTCCTAGGTTGAAATTTTTACTATGTTACGCTATATTTTATAATACAGGGTGAGATATTTAACTAGGAATATCTAATTATTTTGTTATTTTATGTAATTTTTATAAAATTAATTTTACGACAGAAATCCTTAGGACAAAGTCACATTATTTAAAGGGCTATATGTAAGCATAGGACATACTTTTTCTCCAGGCCATTTTTTAGATTTCAAGGCCATCCAGAGCATGATACACTAGTAGACACTAGTCTAGAAGTGTACTTAACGCTTATGAGATATTTCTATCCTAATTTCATCAAATTTAATGCATGGAATTTTATATCAATTAATTTCGAAAGCCTCAATACTTTTCCATACACGATAAACAAAAGTGTACCGAATAGTATATAAAAAGTACCGATGTCCTTGAAATCTTATAAAGAAAATGATATTCAGAGAAAATTCGTCTTGTCGTTAAATGTGACTATTTAATATAAATGAATAATATTTAATACAAATAATTAAAATATCGCTTTAAATACAATTTCGTCCTAATCTTTCATACAGGATAATATAGTAATAACAATAATATTGGACATAACAGTGAATAATAATAACGGGATGTAAATATTTATTTACAAGTCACATAAGTAACGATTTTAATTTCCATTTCAGATTCAGATTCAACGAAGACTGCAGGTACCCGCACTGCGGCTACAGAGAGCACCAGACACATTTCCACTGCATGCGTCAAGACTGTGGCTACTCGTTCTGCGACAAAACGCGCTTCGTTCAGCATACGGCGAGACACGAACGTCTCGACACTCTAATGGGCGGTGATTTCCAACAATATAGAGCCAACGTTCCCTGTGGAAGAGCACAGTGTGCCTACACCTCTTCGTTAGGCTCGATGCAGAACAAGGCTTCGCATTTTCACTGTTTGAAATGCGATTTCGTCTGCACGGATACGAACAAAGTGGTCGCTCACAGGCGACAGCATGCGAAATTGGACAGTATCGCCGCGGCCGGTTTTCAGAAATTCACGCCGAGTCAGCCTTGCGGTGGTGTCCAATGTCAGCATTCCGGTAAACAGACACACTACCACTGTCTTCAGTGTCAGTACGCTGTTCTGGGCCTAGCGCAGATGTCCGCTCACAAGTATCGACACATGGATACATAACGACGTTCACCGGAGCTGCCACTCGTTGGAGAAGACTCAAGAAAGACAATTCTCTGGTCCCCGGTAGACATTCCTTGAAGAGTCCAGGCCCGAAGCCGAAGAAAGAGTAAGGAAGCAGCGGGGGGGCTGGATCCGGCCGACAAATTCGGATCTCGTTGATGAAATCTGATTACAAGAGGACCGAGGGAGGAGTAAACTAAAAAAGACAATTTCATGCACCCTGTAGACATTCCCTGCAGAATTTCGCTCGCGATTGTCCATGCCCGATACGCACGACGCGTATGTACGTTTGTTCGACGAGGCTGGATGATTAGGAGCAGACCCCGACCGCGGCCTAGTCATTAATCTTCAGCCGTTCTATCGACCAGGAGAAATCGATAGCTCTTGGCGGCGTGTGTGTCTTCTCGTTCGGATCGAAACAGCATATATATATACATATATATATACATATATCGGTCGATGCATCGAATGGAACTGTTCAGTCAAACTCGATGACTTCGTACTTACCAGAGGAGATATTTATTAACTGAACGACGATCTTTTTTTTTTAATATTTTCACAATCCTTCTCGAATCGTCTCGGCGATGGGCGAAGAAGCGGAGAAAAATTTTTGAAGAATTTTGAATGAATTTCGTGTCACAGAGTGATTTCGTAATGAAAGAGATCTATGGAACGACAGAAGAAACTTGGCATAGAACCGTAGACAATAAACATGAATGACAAGTCTATCTTATAGCTTTAGATCGCGAGGATAAAAGACAAACTATAATATTTAAAATAGAAAAAGACCTTGTACATTTCGTTTTCCTTCTTTGTTTTCCTCCTTTTTTTTCTAGTATCACTCGCGTACCCTCCGCGAAATTAGTCGTCACGACGATTTAGCTCCTAGAATATAGATAGTTAATATATGTAAAGAACTGACACGCGAGAGAGAAAAAGGTCGAATCTCTTTGCAGAGAACTTATTAACGAAATTTACTGAAACTCGAGTCCAGGATTATACAGTTCAGACTGTTGTTTTTCTATGTAAATGATCACCGGCAAGAAAGGCGAGTTAAAAAGACAAAGAACATTGTGTCTAGTCCATCGCGTCATTGATGATCGTTGCTAATTATTGCCGAAGAATTTTCCAAAAATTCATGAAAACATATAGCAAAGAGATCATTCTTCAATGGTGCAATGATTCTTCTACGATTGTTCACAGTTTTCCTTTTTTTTTTTTTTTTCCTTTAA